>JAJOZX010011237.1:0-127500 GCA_023014485.1 Bathynomus jamesi
GATGCTCTATGTGAAAAGATGTTTAACTCTTCATACTTCCACTTAAACTGTGAATGGCATGAATGAAAAAAAAAAAATCAACACACACACACACACACAAACAATTACACACACACACTGCCATATCCATGAGGTTACATTCAAGAAGAACCTTGTGGATATGAAAATAACATTCTATTTAAGTAAAATGAGGCTCATTCCAACTGACCCCAAAATTCCCTTTTTTTAATTAAACCTAAATAATAAGAAATAATATATACACGTTGAATTAAAATGGTATTAATTAAAGAAAAGGCATGCAAAAACATTATGAAACTAATTCTAACACTCACCAATGGCCATGGAAGATTTCTACAGAAGCTAAGGGGGTCATTCTCTGTCAGATCAACCAAAAAAAAATTGAAATTAACACCCTCATCTCTCATATTTGCTGAAATTTGGTTTATAGGGAGTTTGTGAGCCCTGAATCCATTTCTGAAATTATAAGGTCAATCCAACCAACGGTTCAAGAGATATGACCTCGGGCAATTTGAGTCACTCGCGAGGTTACTAACATTTGGCGAGCCATAACTTGGGTAATAATTGTCATAATTATATAAAAGTATATATATTTAGAATCAGAAAACGACAAGGAATCCAAATATGCAAGTTTTAGAACTCTAGGTTGAGAAAATAAAAAAGTTTACACTGTAACCAAAATTTGAGGTCACGATTTGACCTCTGGGGTATCAAATGAGAATTTTTTTTTTAAATGTAAAAAATGAAGGCATAGGCATTGGCTATTAGAATCAGCAAAAAAAGTTGTTTTTATGTTAGTATTTTTTCATGTAACTAACATATAAGTGAACACCATATTCATAAGTTGTGCGTCAATTCTACCTATTTTTTCACACAAGCTCATATAATTTGACCTATAGAAATTAAAATTAAATTTTTTATAGATATAAAAAACAAAGTCAGAGTTCTTGACTAATAGAACAATCATAAAAAGTTTGTTTATGTTGGTACTTTCATGTAACTAACTTATAAGTGAACACCATATTTATAAATTGCTTGTCATTTCAAGGAATTTTTATATCTTAGCTATCAATTTGACCTCAAGCTCCAAGAATTTAATAAAAATTGTATTTCACTGCTAATCTACACTGGCAATAATAGTTATAATAGTGAAAGGGGAAGACTAAGCTCACATGTAGCCTAAACAAACCTGTTGAAACATGTTGCTACTTGTCTAAGTGCAGAATCAACACAGATAGTTGCAAAATTCCTTGTCTACAGGTTAGTACAGTTCCAGCCAGCACTGTGGGTGGCTGGTGGGTAGGGTGGTTTTTAATGAGCCTCAGAGACTATCAAGGCCTAAAATATTAAGTGTGTATAGCTATATATATTTTCTAAAAAATATATATTACCTAATTGTAAATCCTATATCTTTACAGATCAAAATACAATGGTTCGGCACTTGAAATACTGCCAGGACCCTATTCAAAAAACAAGAAACGCATAACAATCAATCTTAGAAAAGTGACTGATGTACTTGTTGAAAATGCTTGCTGGAAGAGTGAAAAAGACTCATTTGTGTGTGAACTGCTGGACACTGATAATGAAAAACCCCAACTATACTTAGTACCACTGAAAACAACGAGTCTGAGCAGGATTCAAATGAATCATCTACTATCGTGGCTTGAGTAACATCTCTTCAATTCAAGATCTGGACAATGACAGTGATTGCTTGATAAAGGAAAATCCTTCAACTTCAGTTGAACCAGTTCTAGCATTTCTGGACCAAACACCATTAAAAAAAAGTAAGTAATAAATTAATTATATAAACTTATACTTTACTACAAGGTCTGTTTGATCTACTATATAGCCAATTATATAGCATTTAAGGTACTATAATTAATATTTAATTACTAATATTCAGGTGTGTGAAACCTTTTTTTCTGTTCTTTTCAGAAGGGCTGTCATTAAGCCAGAAAAAGCGCAAGGCTCGTGGTAAGCTATCATCTGCTCAGAAACAACCTGAAGGAGAGGCTAGAACTCAGTTATGGTGTTCAAATTACCGAGGAGGTAAGTGATACTTCAAACCTGAAACTAAATCTGAAAAACATCTAGACAAATTAATGAATGAATTGAAACAGTCATTCCTGGAGAGCAAATGTCACCATCACAAACTACAAATATTGACACTCTCACCATACACAATTGAAAAACAGCTAGTTTCTTTCAAACTACAATATACATGGTGAAAAGAAGCCATTCACTTAAATCAGAACATGGAATCCTTCCGAAGATTCCACTAATGAGCAAAGGAAAAGTGATATCTGAGAACACAAAGATATAGTTAGAAGATTCTATGAGTCAGAAGAGGTTAGTCGTATGTGTCCTGGCCAAAAGGATTGCGTGAAAGTTATCAGTGCTGAAGGTGCAATGAAGGTGCAAAAAACGATTGGTCCTTTGGAATTTAAGAGAGATGTTTGAACTATATAAAAATGATGAAAAGAATCCCAAAATAGGATTTTCCACAGCAAAAATTACGGCCTCCATCATATTGTGTGCTTGCCGGTAGTGGTGGGACTCATTCTGTCTGTGTCTGCACATACCATCAAAATCCAAAATTGCAGCTGGCTGCATTGGGAGAAAGAGGTCTTTCATACAAGGATCTTATGGATTACAGTGTCTGCAGTACAGAAAGAGAGACTTGCATGATGCAACTTTGCAATGATTGCCCAAGAGAAGAGGGGGTCCTGGATTTTCTTGAGTTACTTGACAGTGTGAAATCAGCTCCAAATGAAATATCTTACAAGCAATGGGTGACTGTTGACCGTTGTACAATGGTTGATAAGGTGGAGCCACTTCATGAATACTTATCATCCCTAAGCATGAAAATATCCTGCATGGTTCGTCATCACTTTGTTGCTCAGCAACAATCACAGTACTTCAAGCAGTTGAAAGAAACACTACCACCTCAGAGCGAGGTAGTTATAGTAGGTGATTTCTCTGAGAATTATTCTTTCATTGTCCAGGATGCTGCCCAAGGGTTTCACTGGGACAATTCACAGTGTACAGTTCACCCTTTTGTCATCTATTATAGATCATCTGCAGACCAGGAACTTAGCCATTTTAGTGTCTGTTTCTTATCTGCATCACTAAAACACAACACTATAATGGTTTACTCATTCATATTGAAGCTTATGACATATGTTAAATTCAGATGCCCACAATTGAAGAAGGTGCACTATTTCTCAGATGGATGTGCTGGCCAATATAAGAACAGATACAACTTCACAAATCTCTGTACCATGAAGAGGATTTTGGTCTGTCTTGTGAATGGCACTTCTTTGCTACATCCCATGGCAAAAATGCATGTGATGGGATTGGAGGAACAGTGAAAAGAGCTACTGCTCGTGCCAGTTTGCAGAGAACTACAGAGAGGCAAATTTCTTACACCAGAACACGTGTTTCAGTTTTTGTGAAGAAAACTTGAGCAAGAAGATAAATTTTTTCTTTGTAACTACAGCTGATTTGAAAAGATGCAGAAGAACGGTTTGGAACAATCGTTCAAGGATAGTAGGGCTATTCCTGGAACTCAGAAATATCATAGATTTGTTCCCCTAAACAAGGAAGAACTGATGGGTATCCCATTTCAAGTGGCATTGGAGAAAAGAAAAGAATAAGGAAAAGTCATTTTACTAATGAACCTGCAATGCTTGGTAACCTAAAATGTGTCAAACCAGGAGAGTATGTTGGCTGCATTTATGACATGCAAGTTTGGTATGGAATTGTGGAGGAATATTGTGAAGAGTTTGATGATTTCACTGTGAACTTTCTACATCCCTCTGGGTCATCAGGATCAAGTGCATATTATTATCCATCAAACAAGGATTCATGTGCAGTGCCAGGACATCATATATTAACGTAATGAGTTGTCCTACCTAAGAGAGGCAGCAGAATTCAATACATTTTTCCAAAAAGAAATTGATGAGAGCATCGAGCATGCAAAAATTGTATTAGGCAGCAATGAATCCTCTAAGTAGGTCTTCCCCTTTCACTATTATAACTATTATTGCCAGTGTAGATTAGCAGTGAAATACAATTTTACATTTTTTGCCTTTGTTTTTATATCTATAAAAAAATGTAATTTTTAATTTCTATAGTCAAATTATGAGCTTAAGTGTGAAAAAATAGGTAGAATTGATGCACAACTTATGAATATGGTGTTCACTTATATGTTAGTTACATGAAAAATACTAACATAAACAAACTTTTTTTGCTGATTCTAATAGCCAATGCCTATGCCTTCATTTTTTACATTTAAAAAAAAATTCTCATTTGATACCCAAGAGGTCAAATCGTGACCTCAAATTTTGGTTACAGTGTAACTTTTTTATTTTTCAACCTAGAGTTCTAAGACTTGCATATTTGGATTCCTTGTTGTTTTCTGATTCTAAATATATATACTTTTATATAATTGTGACCATTATTACCCAGTTATGGGTCGCCAAATGTTAGTGACCTCGCAAGTGACCTCAAATTTCCGAGGTCATATCTCTTGAACCGTTGGTCGGATTGACCTTATAATTTCAGAAATGGATTCAGGGCCCACAAACTCCCTATAAACCAAATTTCAGCAAAATCTGAGAGATGAGGGTGTTAGGCACTGGTTGATCTGACAGAGAATGACCCAAGGCTAACAAAGACTCTAAGATCCACTCTAAGGTTAGCCAGAGAGAAAGAAGAGGAGAAGGGGTTAAGTAAGAGCAAAACCTATCATTCATGGGTTAACATTCATTCAGAAAAAGAGAGAAAGACTCATCATCCACCAGCCATTGTTGACAAATTGGAAAAATAGTCGAAGGGAATAGGAAAGGGGTGAAAGATGAAAAGAAGTAAAATAAGAACATTTATAAACCATGCAAACAGTCTTAACTCAAACACTGTCATACCATGCAAACTAGAGACATGCAAGTAAAGAGAAGATAAGAAAAAAAAAAAAAAAAAAAGTATGAAAAGTATAACAAAAAGTGTTAGTTTACGCTACAGGCTACATCTAAGTTTGTGTTACTCTAATTTTTTGTTTTAATATAATTTTATTGCTGGCATATCACACGCTGGCATGTCACAAGCTGGCATTAGTCATCAACAGACTCAAACCTCGACCATTATTCCTAGAGCTCCTGTTGCTAATTGTTTTATTATTTTAAACATTAATATTTTTAAAATGCCAATCTAAACAGTTTTTAAACATATTAATGCTGGTAGAGTTCAAAATGGACATGGGAAGATTATTCCAGTTATCAATTACTTTAAACATAAAGTTTTTAGTGATGTTAGTAATGAAACTTCCATGTAATTTAAATCCATTATTATGAATATTGCTATTATCAAAAATGAACAATTTGTCAAAATTTAAGTTATTCATTTTATTAACAATTTTGAAAACTTCAATAAGCTTTCCTCCTTGATCTCCTAATCTCGAGTGAATGCAAGTCTAACTCTTCAATCCTCTCTTCATAAGACTTGTTGTTAGTGATGGAATTAGTTTCATGGAGTGTCGCTGAACCCTTTCCAACCTATCAATATCCTCACACAAATATGGGCACCAAAACTGAATGGCATATTGTCAGAGTCATACCATATTTTCCTGAGTAATTTTTTGTGGTTTTGAGAAAAACAAAAAAAAGGAATCTAAATTAAATTACTTATGACTTAGGAAAATATGTTTTTTTGCAAATATCATCCTTATAGTTCATCTTACAAGGATGAAATTTGTACCAAAAGATGCACAATTTTTTTTTACATGGCATTAGCAACAAAAACTAAAAAATGTCAAAAAGTGATAGGAAATTTTGTTTTGACACTGACGATAATCTAAGTGAGGCCTGACTAGGGACTTGTAAAGGGGAAATATAATATTCTTTGATTTAAATTTGAAATTATGCACTATGAAGCCTAACATCCTATTAACTTTTGCGCAAGACTCCAGGCACTGGTTCCTAACTTTTAAAACCTTAGGTACGCGTACACTTAAATCTGCTTCATCAATGCTTGCTATCTGTCTTATCATCCATTGTGTATGTGTCATTGTTGTTACAAGAACCTATATGCAAAACTTTACATTTGTCTCCATTAAATTGCATCTGCCACTTATCCATCCACTCCATAATTCTATTTACATCATCTTGGAGCCTATTTCTTCATCCACATTAAGAACCTTACCACCTATTTTAGTATCATTCACAAATTTTGACACATTACTGGTCAAGCCTACATCTATGTTGTTAATATAAATTATGAATAGCAATGGGCCTAACACTGAACCCTGAGAGAGACTGCTACTTACATCCAACCACCCCAATTCCTTACCATTAACAATGACCCTCTGTTTCCTGGCATGAAGCCATTCCTCTAACCAGTTAGCTACCTGACTGCATATACCATGCGCTCTAACCTTTGCAATTAATCTTCTATGTGGAACTATATTGAATGCTTTTTTTAAAGTCTAAATAAATAACATCACTGCTCTATGCTTATCGTATTTGCACACTAGTTTGTTATAAAACTCTAACAAATTAGTTAAATAAAAGATTAGGATATCAAAACCCATGCTGACTACGATTAATCAAATCACAACTCTCTAAGTCAGTGGTTCTTAACCGGGGGGGCGCGCCCCCTAGAAACAGGAATTTCTCTAATTGTATTTGTTATTCTCTTAACGAGAGCATGGGCTAATATTGAGAAGTTATTGAGAATGTTATTTTGATTGAAGGGGGGCGTGGAGGGAAGGACCAATTCCTAGAGGGGGCATGGTAGTAAAAAGGTTAAGAACCACTGCTCTAAGTGATCAATGATATGATCCCTAACTATGGATTCCGAAAGTTTACTGACAGTTGACATTAAACTAATAGGTCTATAATTGCTAGCTACTGTCCAGTTGCCTTTTTTAAAATTAGGCATAACATTAGCTAATTTGAAGTCTTCAGATATAATCCCTGTTTCCAGTGACTTATTAAAAATTTTTGTTAATGGGCCTACGATAACATCTTTCGAATGTCTACAATAAAGCTTATCAGGGCCTGGAGCCTTGCTAACTTTTAGCTTATTGATATAATGTACAATCTCACCCTTGTAAATAGTTATTTCATTCAAAATAGTCTTGCTACTAAATGGAATGATATTGTCCAAGTTGGGGACATTATTTACATCTTCTCTGGTAAAAACTGTTGTAAAAAAGTTGTTAAAAATACCCTCCATTATCTGAGCACTGGAAGCCATAGTGCCATTAGCATCCACTAGAGGGCCTGTTTTTTTATCGGTTTACGATTATTGACATTGTCAAAAAAAACATTTTTGGATTATGTTTATTATCCGCAGCTACAAGTATCTAAAAAATTCTGCTTAGCATTTCTAACATCTTTTAACCCGATGTCTAAGCTCGATATATCTATTAAAGTTAGCTACCCTGCCATTGAGCTTAAGTCTGTAAGCTCTGTTACACTCCTTTATAAACTTTATAAAATTTTTGTTAATGGGCCTATGATAACATCTTTCAAATGTCTGATAAAGCTCATCAGGGCCTGGAGCCTTGCTAACTTTTAGCTTATTGATATAATGTACAATCTCACCCTCGTAAATAGTTATTTCATTCAAAATAGTCTTGCTACTAAATGGAATGATATTGTCCAAGTTGGGGACATTATTTACATCTTCTCTGGTAAAAACTGTTGCAAAAAAGTTGTTAAAAATACTCTCCATTATCTGAGCACTGGAAGCCATAGTGCCATTAGCATCCACTAGAGGGCCTATATTATTTTTATTGGTTTACGATTATTGACATTGCCAAAAAAACATTTTTGGATTATGTTTATTATCCGCAGCTACAAGTATCTAAAAAATTCTGCTTAGCATTCCTAACATCTTTTAACCCGATGTCTAAGCTCGATATATCTATTAAAGTTAGCTACCCTGCCATTGAGCTTAAGTCTGTAAGCTCTGTTACACTCCTTTATAAACTCTCCTACTTCCCTAATCCACCACTTGGGCCTACCATGATTACTAGTGCACTTTGGCCTATGCATGACAAACTCCCTTTTGATATTCAAAAAACTTTCTTTAAACACCTCCCAATGAAAGTTCACATCATTACTCATAAATAAATTATCCCAGTTCACTACTCTCATCTTATCTGCAAAACTATCAAAATTAGCCCTAAAAAAATCAGGGACTTCTATTACATTACTATCCTTACTGTTTTCTATCAATAGCTTAAACCTAATAATTTGGTGATCACTACATCCCAAACTCTCACTTACTTCCAAACCTTCAACTATATTTTTGTCATTCATATCACCACGTCAAAAATATTGTCACTGCGCTTTGGTTCAGTAACCATCTGTTGTAAACACTTATCTTCCATGAACTCAGTCTCAAACCCTCATCAATCATCATTACCATTAAAAGTCTCATAATTAATGTTAGGGCTGTTAAAGTCTCCGACAACTACACTATCCTGATTAAAGTTACAAGAAGTGTGTAAAATCTAGTATCGGTATTGAGGGGTTGAACGGGAGGTCTATAAACAACAACAAAATTAAAGCCAATACTATGTGCCCTAACTTCAATGCATATTGCATTGATTGCTGCTGGAAAATCTATCTATCAACCTCGATAGCCCTAAGGGAATTACAAATGTACAACAAAACACCACCAGTGGTGGTGTTTTGTCCACCACCAATCCTATGTAACCTATCATTAGTAAAAAGTTTAAAACCTGCTATATCAAGTTCCCCCAATAAGTCCCAAGTTATGGTATTTAACCACATTTAGGTTATAGCAACTATATTGTAGTTCTCAGAATAAATTATTGCCTTAAATTTGTTCAATTTATTTCTAATACTGTGTGTGTTACAATAAAAGATGTTTATATTATTTTTTTACCACCGATCGGCATTTTAAACTATTTTTCACATCAGGCTGGCGTTTCCCAGACCCACAACATTTAAAGAGGGCTTCAACCTATACCACTTTCAAGTGTTCTCATTGATTAAACTACCTAACCTAGCATTCCCTATTTCATTGAAATGCACCCCATCTTTTAGAAAAAGGCTAGGATCACTAAATTGTGACCACAGCTTTAGAAATAGTACATTTCCCTGAGCACAAATCTCTTCTACTTTAGTGTTCAAAAATATTGTTTTTGATGTAATCCTAAAATTTAAAGTAAACCATGCCTAGGGGTAATGCCTAGAACTAAAGACCTATCTGACCTTCCCTTTAGGGACCTTATTAACCCTCTGTATCTCTCCAAATGGTCAGGCACTCTTGTATCGGGCCTATATGAGTCGTTGCCCCCTACCATCATCACCAACATTGAGTGATGGGAGGCAACATCAATCCTATTTACTTTGTCTTTAATTCTATCAACCCTGGGACCTGGTAGACAGACCCTCCTTCTCTTGGTTGGATTCCATTCAACGAACTCCTTATCCATATGACGCAGTAAGGAGTCCCCAATTAAAATTGTTTCCCCCTCATTCACATCCCTATCCAACTGGACGAAAGGGTTTGAAACCTCAATAGGGGGGATTCCTATCACCTAACATATGTGGCCTAGCTCCACCCTTAACTACTATAAATCCCTCCCTGTCTACTAATCTCAGACCAACCTTAACCCCTTCCTCAACTCTGTCTAACCTTCCCGATAAGCTACCTATATTAGAAACCTAGGGTCCAAACCTCACCCTTCAACTTGCTAACATCTTCAACGTGAATATAGGTTTAGCCTTCATCAACTGTAAGCCTACCCCTGCCCTCATCAAGCATTGCAAGTCTTTGTCACCTCGTGTACACTATGTTTTAAATCAACTAGCTCTTCACTTAACTCACAAAAGGAACAAACTGATCTCTTGGTAATCACCATAGAACTACCATTGTAATCTTTAAAATCAGTATACAGTAAATACTTGATGAGTCAGACTTTGGGATGAGTCGGACTTTGGGATGAGTCGGACTTTGGGATGAGTCGGACTTTGGGATGAGTCGGACTTTGGGATGAGTCGGACTTTGGGATGAGTCGGACTTTGGGATGAGTCGGACTTTGGGATGAGTCGGACTTTGGGATGAGTCGGACTTTGGGATGAGTCGGACTTTGGGATGAGTCGGACTTTGGGATGAGTCGGACTTTGGGATGAGTCGGACTTTGGGATGAGTCGGACTTTGGGATGAGTCGGACTTTGGGATGAGTCGGACTTTGGGATGAGTCGGACTTTGGGATGAGTCGGACTTTGGGATGAGTCGGACTTTGGGATGAGTCGGACTTTGGGATGAGTCGGACTTTGGGATGAGTCGGACTTTGGGATGAGTCGGACTTTGGGATGAGTCGGACTTTGGGATGAGTCGGACTTTGGGATGAGTCGGACTTGTCTTCTGTCAAGTGCTATTATTCTTTTGTTTATTTTACTGAGAGAAGTGTTTTATTTCCTATGTCAAGTGCTATTATTATTTTGTCTTTTACTAAGTGAAGTATTTTTTAATACTGTATTGTACGAAAAGGTAAACAATAAATTTTTTTGTGTTTCACACACAAATAATTCTAGCAATGGTAAGTCAACAAAGTTTTATTGTTTTTTAATGTTTATTCTGTTTATTTTGAACATTGTATTAGGCTCTCACTAATCAAACTTAAAAGGTTAGAGAGTATTTATGCCTCTTTAGGATAAATAGGGGGGTAATTAAGGTAATTCGCAATGAGTTGGACTTTTGAATGAGTTGGGCTGGCTAGAGCCCTATATTGTCTGACTTATTGAGTATTTACTGTACCACCAATTAACCCCACACCTAGCACATGATGCTTTCTATGGTGGCATCATGCAAGTTAAGGTAGTTAACATTTATAACCATCACAAGTTTAAATTAAATTAAGCTGGCATGCTATGAAAACTTCCAAATCACTAAAAACCACTAATATTCAGTTACTTAACTATAACAATGTGAATATAAGCACAAGCACAGTATATAAAAGTCAGAACTTTCCAATTTTAAATTTATCAGCAATATCCAAAAGTAGAAACAATATCAGAGAGCCCAGGGAATGCATCCACTCAGTAAGGAGTCTGGTTGATAAATGAAGTCTCCTTGTCTTGGACATCCAAGGAGTGAACAGGTGAATGGGTACCATAGTGAATACTCCTCACCCAGCCCAATAACCTTTAAATTATGTCCAGTTAAACCAGTGTATAGTTTAATTTGCAAAACACGTGTTTATTTCTGTTCATAGCTTTTTTGTTTTAACAGCTTTTATGCACATTTTAAGTGGTCATGGATATGAGAATCATTAATTCTAAATTGACAGATATATATATATATATATATATATATATATATATATATATATATATATATATCTCATTGGTGGTGAGCCTATAGCATGTGTGCCCATTTGGCCATGTGATTAAATTTGCCTGACATGCCTCAGCATAGAAATTGTTATCCAAAAAATGAGTATAAAATAATAGACTTAATGTTTATAATTGGTGTAATATATATATATATATATATATATATATATAATATATATTATATATATATATATATTATATATAATATATATAATATATATAATATATATATATGATACACACAGACCGTGCATGGAACAAGGAACTCTTCTGGGATAATTAAATCACACTATAGTCCGAATAAGTAATGGTAAATGACAAATACCATAGTTTTTCTTTTTCATGATGCAAGCCCGACGTGGACAACGGGTCCCTCACAAAGAGGTCCCATAAATATAGCTTCCCTCACCAGCTATCTGCAAAGCAGACAGGATCCAGCTTTGGGACATGGATCTAGGGTTTAAAGCAGCCTAGCCCCACTACATTTAGAACCTCAATATAAGTAAAAGACTCGTTGCATTCATGTCGGATTGAATAAATCAAAGAAAAAGGGGTAACTATTATATTTTTAACCAAAACTTAAACCTCAACTGGCAGAATTGAGCGTCTACTTTTCAAGGCGCACAACATGTCCGTTTCATGATGGGAATGAACTCAGAATGGTTCGGTGAGTTTTTTATGATACACACAGACCGTGCATGGAACAAGGAACTCTTCTGGGATAATTAAATCTACTATAGTCCGAATAAATAATGGTAAATGACACGTTGGGCTTGCATCATGAAAAAGAAAAACTATGGTATTTGTCATTTACCATTACTTATTCGGACTATAGTGGATTTAATTATCCCAGAAGAGTTCCTTGTTCCATGCACGGTCTGTGTGTATCAAAAAAACTCAGCGAACCATTCTGAGTTCATTCCCATATATATATATATAGTATACACTTTGGTGGGCAGGTGAATTTTTTATTGTTTACATAGTTTTTTTGGCACATGACTGTAAAAAGGTCCACCACCTGGGTTATCCAAAAAGATGTTTTTAAGAATATTTATGTAGAAAGTTATTTCTGAGAACACACACACAGTTTTGAATCACCCTTGTATATAATGTATCATCAAACAGAGCCTGTGCAGTCTCCTTGTGGATGTATTATATCATGAATGTTTTTCATTTAAAATTTCCCTCTCCTCCATAACTTTTGAATTTTGAATCACCTATTTTTTTCATTTACATGAAATTTTGAGCACCCTAGTTTAGAAACATTGTTCTGAAGTTTCAGATTATTGAAAAAGGAGGATATTTTTGGGTCATTCTCTGTCAGATCAACCAGTGCCTAACACCCTCATCTCTCAGATTTTGCTGAAATTTGGTTTATAGGGAGTTTGTGGGCCCTGAATCCATTTCTGAAATTATAAGGTCAATCCGACCAACGGTTCAAGAGATATGACCTCGGGAAATTTGAGGTCACTTGCGAGGTCACTAACATTTGGCGACCCATAACTTGGGTAATAATGGTCACAATTATATAAAAGTATATATATTTAGAATCAGAAAACAACAAGGAATCCAAATATGCAAGTCTTAGAACTCTAGGTTGAAAAATAAAAAAGTTACACTGTAACCAAAATTTGAGGTCACGATTTGACCTCTGGGGTATCAAATGAGAATTTTTTTTTTAAATGTAAAAAATGAAGGCATAGGCATTGGCTATTAGAATCAGCAAAAAAAAGTTTGTTTATGTTAGTATTTTTCATGTAACTAACATATAAGTGAACACCATATTCATAAGTTGTGCATCAATTCTACCTATTTTTTCACACTTAAGCTCATAATTTGACCTATAGAAATTAAAATTACATTTTTTTATAGATATAAAAACAAAGGCAAAAAAATGTAAAATTGTATTTCACTGCTAATCTACACTGGCAATAATAGTTATAATAGTGAAAGGGGAAGACCTACTTAGAGGATTCATGTGCTAGCCTAATACAATTTTTGCATGCTCGATGCTCTCATCAATTTCTTTTTGTGGAAAAATGTATGAATTCTGCTGCCTCCTCTTAGGGTAGGACAACTCATTACAGTTAATATATGATGTCCTGGCACTGCACATGAATCCTTGTTTGATGGATAATAATATGCACTTGATCCTGATGACCCAGAGGGATGTAGAAAGTTCACAGTGAAATCATCAAACTCTTCACAATATTCCTCCACAATTCCATACCAAACTTGCATGTCATAAATGCAGCCAACATACTCTCCTGGTTTGACACATTTTAGGTTACCAAGCATTGCAGGTTCATTAGTAAAATGACTTTTCCTTATTCTTTTCTTTTCTCCAATGCCACTTGAAATGGGATACACCATCAGTTCTTCCTTGTTTAGGGGAACAAATCTATGATATTTCTGAGTTCCAGGAATAGCCCTACTATCCTTGAATCGATGTTCCAACCGTTCTTCTGCATCTTTCAAATCAGCTGTAGTTACAAAGAAAAAATTTATCTTCTTGCTCAAGTTTTCTTCACAAAACTGAAACACGTGTTCTGGTGTAAGAATTTGCCTCTCTGTAGTTCTCTGCAAACTGGCACGAGCAGTAGCTCTTTTCACTGTTCCTCCAATCCCATCACATGCATTTTTGCCATGGGATGTAGCAAAGAAGTGCCATTCACAAGACAGACCAAAATCCTCTTCATGGTAACAGAGATTTGTGAAGTTGTATCTGTTCTTATATTGGCCAGCACATCCATCTGAGAAATAGTGCACCTTCTTCAATTGTGGGCATCTGAATTTAACATATGTCATAAGCTTCAATATGAATGAGTAAACCATTATAGTGTTGTGTTTTAGTGATGCAGATAAGAAACAGACACTAAAATGGCTAAGTTCCTGGTCTGCAGATGATCTATAATAGATGACAAAAGGGTGAACTGTACACTGTGAATTGTCCCAGTGAAACCCTTGGGCAGCATCCTGGACAATGAAAGAATAATTCTCAGAGAAATCACCTACTATAACTACCTCGCTCTGAGGTGGTAGTGTTTCTTTCAACTGCTTGAAGTACTGTGATTGTTGCTGAGCAACAAAGTGATGACGAACCATGCAGGATATTTTCATGCTTAGGGATGATAAGTATTCATGAAGTGGCTCCACCTTATCAACCATTGTACAACGGTCAACAGTCACCCATTGCTTGTAAGATATTTCATTTGGAGCTGATTTCACACTGTCAAGTAACTCAAGAAAATCCAGGACACCCTCTTCTCTTGGGCAATCATTGCAAAGTTGCATCATGCAAGTCTCTCTTTCTGTACTGCAGACACTGTAATCCATAAGATCCTTGTATGAAAGACCTCTTTCTCCCAATGCAGCCAGCTGCAATTTTGGATTTTGATGGTATGTGCAGACACAGACAGAATGAGTCCCACCACTACCGGCAAGCACACAATATGATGGCCGTAATTTTGCAAATGTGGAAAATCCTATTTTGGGATTCTTTTCATCATTTTTATATAGTTCAAACATCTCTCTTAAATTCCAAAGGACCAATCGTTTTTGCACCTTCATTGCACCTTCAGCACTGATAACTTTCACGCAATCCTTTTGGCCAGGACACATACGACTAACCTCTTCTGACTCATAGAATCTTCTAACTATATCTTTGTGTTCTTCAGATATCACTTTTCCTTTGCTCATTAGTGGAATCTTTGGAAGGATTCCATGTTCTGATTTAAGTGAATGGCTTCTTTTCACCATGTATATTGTAGTTTGAAAGAAACTAGCTGTTTTTTCAATTGTGTATGGTGAGAGTGTCAATATTTGTAGTTTGTGATGGTGACATTTGCTCTCCAGGAATGACTGTTTCAATTCATTCATTAATTTGTCTAGATGTTTTTCAGATTTAGTTTCAGGTTTTGAAGTATCACTTACCTCCTCGGTAATTTGAACACCATAACTGAGTTCTAGCCTCTCCTTCAGGTGTTTCTGAGCAGATGATAGCTTACCACGAGCCTTGCGCTTTTTCTGGCTTAATGACAGCCCTTCTGAAAAGAACAAAAAAAAGGTTTCACACACCTGAATATTAGTAATTAAATATAATTATAGTACCTTAAATGCTATATAATTGGCTATATAGTAGATCAAACAGACCTTGTAGTAAAGTATAAGTTATTATATTAATTTATTACTTACTTTTTTTAACTGGTGTTTGGTCCAGAAATGCTAGAACTGGTTCAACTGAAGTTGAAGGATTTTCCTTTATCAAGCAATCACTGTCATTGTCCAGATCTTGAATTGAAGAGATGTTACTCAAGCCACTGATAGTAGATGATTCATTTGAATCCTGCTCAGACTCGTTGTTTTCAGTGGTACTAAGTATAGTGGGGTTTTTCATTATCAGTGTCCAGCAGTTCACACACAACAATGAGTCTTTTTTCACTCTTCCAGCACATTTTTCAACAAGTACATCAGTCACTTTTCTAAGATTGATTGTTATGCGTTTCTTGTGTTTTTGAATAGGGTCCTGGCAGTATTTCAAGTGCCGAACCATTGTATTTTGATCTGTAAAGATATAGGATTTACAATTAGGTAATATATATTTTTAGAAAATATATAGCTATACACACTTAATATTTAGGCCTTGATAGTCTCTGAGGCTCATTAAAACACCATACCCACCAGCCACCCACAGTGCTGGCTGGAACTGTACTAACCTGTAGACAAGGAATTTTGCAACTATCTGTGTTGATTCTGCACTTAGACAAGTAGCAACATGTTTCAACAGGTTTGTTTAGGCTACATGTGAGCTTAGTCTTCCCCTTTCACTATTATAACTATTATTGCCAGTGTAGATTAGCAGTGAAATACAATTTTTATTAAATTCTTGGAGCTTGAGGTCAAATTGATAGCTAAGATATAAAAATTCCTTGAAATGACAAGCAATTTATAAATATGGTGTTCACTTATAAGTTAGTTACATGAAAAGTACCAACATAAACAAACTTTTTATGATTGTTTCTATTAGTCAAGAACTCTGACTTTGTTTTTTATATCTATAAAAATTTAATTTTAATTTCTATAGGTCAAATTATGAGCTTGTGTGAAAAAATAGTAGAATTGACGCACAACTTATGAATATGGTGTTCACTTATATGTTAGTTACATGAAAAATACTAACATAAACAAATTTTTTTTTGCTGATTCTAATAGCCAATGCCTATGCCTTCATTTTTACATTTAAAAAAAAATTCTCATTTGATACCCCAGAGGTCAAATCGTGACCTCAAATTTTGGTTACAGTGTAACTTTTTTATTTCTCAACCTAGAGTTCTAAAACTTGCATATTTGGATTCCTTGTCGTTTTCTGATTCTAAATATATATACTTTTATAATTATGACAATTATTACCCAAGTTATGGCTCGCCAAATGTTAGTAACCTCGCGAGTGACCTCAAATTGCCCGAGGTCATATCTCTTGAACCGTTGGTTGGATTGACCTTATAATTTCAGAAATGGATTCAGGGCTCACAAACTCCCTATAAACCAAATTTCAGCAAAATATGAGAGATGAGGGTGTTAATTTCAATTTTTTTTGGTTGATCTGACAGAGAATGACCCTTTTCCCATAAGCTTCATGGAACTAATTTAAATGAGAAGCATTTGGTTTTGTGTCTAAGTGGATGCGTATTCTATTTTTCAGGAGAGGTATTGTGATGCAACCATTGTATGCCAAGGGACATATTTTCCTGTGCATAGAATTATTTTGTCTACATGTAGTGAATACTTTGAGGAAATTTTTGAAAGGATGCATTGCCAACATCCTTACATTGTTTTTAAGGATATTGAGCCAAGAGAAATGGAGCTGCTGTTGAACTATATGTATCAGGGAGAAGTGAATGTCCTTCAAGAGACAATTTCCTCACTGATTAGAGCAGCAGAAGCTCTCAGAATCAAAGGACTTGCAGTGCCAGATGATTTGCCCTCCAGCAAAGAATTTTCAACTGGGAAAAAGAGAAGTAGCTCCAGTCATGAAACTCCCCAGCCAAAGAGAAGAGCAGAGGAAAGTAAAAGGAGGCAATTCCCATCAAACATACATTCACAAACTAAAACCAGTGAGGGAAAGAAATATTTTAACAGTGACATTGTTTCAGAGTCTTCTGAAAACTTAAAAAGATTGATGTTCTTAGATCATCAGGTGGAAGATAATGAGGTTAGTAAAATTTAGTTGCACTCATCACTTCAGCTATTTGCTACATTTCTAGTGTAAGCTTGCTTGTTATTAAGTAAAGTAGGATATATTATGATGTGAAATGGGTGATCATTAATAGAAGTCAACTAATTCTTCAAGCATATTCTTCCAACATAAATTGTGAGCTAAATAATAAATTTATTGAGCTAAAATGGGTTGGTTATTCAGCTACCTGTTAAATAACCAACTTTGATTATAAATTGTTTAATAATTTCTTAAAAATTTTACCATTCATTTGTTATTGGTGTGATTCTGATTCATTGTTGTTTGGATTATTTTTAGTTGATTAATTGTTCAATTATATTCTGTCTCTCTCTCTCTCTCTCTCTCTCTGTCTCTGTCTGTCTGTCTGTCTGTCTCATAGAAAGGGTAGAGGTGAAACCGGGGGCCAGGGTTTTAAATCAGTGTCAGGAATCGCCAGTGACCCACATGGAATGCATGGAACTGCGGCGTAAGGTGGAGGGCGTAAAGAAGGGGCTGATAGAGAAGGGTGGGAAGGGGCTGATAAAGAAAAAGGGTGGGAAGGGGCTGATAAAGAAAAAGGGTGGGAAGGGGCCTACTGATGACCCAAAGAAGCGGAAGGAAGTAGCTGCCAGTCGGGGTGGGTTGGGTGGTGTAAGTGGTGTAAGTGCGGCCGAGTTTATGGGTGGCGACAGGTTTCGAAAGGTCTCGGGCAAGAAGGCTGCGAAGCCGAAGCCCGAGACCCCAGTTGCCCCTGTCAGGACCTCCAACTGCTTTAGTCTCCTGTGCGTGAAGGAGGAAGACACCGTTTTAATTGGGGACTCGCAGATTACGGGCCAGGAGAAGTACTTTGCTTCTGCAAACCGGACAGGAGGAAGGTAAGGGCTTACCCGGTCGGGGAATGGTGCACATAAGGAAGGAATTAGATAAGGTGCACGTGGCTAGTCGGAGGACTGCAATCGTTGTCCATGCTGGTGGCAACGACTTGTCCCTCAAAGGCGGTAGGGTAGGTTCAATGGAAAGGATCATCACCGAGATCATGTCTCTTGCGGATGATCTGAAACTTAAGACAGACAGGGGAATGTTGATGGTATTTTACCGCGGAATGAATGCCAGTGCCAACGCGCTCACATAAGGTCATGGCATCAGCGAGAGGGTGCAAGACTTGTGCGTCCCACTGGGCGTGAGGTTTGATGACCCGTTCGACGCGTTTTTGGTAGGTGGGACCTGTATCAGAGGGATGGTGTCCACCTCAATGTCAGGGGTAAAGGTGTGCTAGGCACGTGCTTGACCACAGCACCTATACCGTATGGTGAGGTTGAGTCCGGGGAGAGATGATGATGAGCCGGTGGCGGATGTACCTTCAACTGAAGGGTGCATCCAGGTACAGGTGGGTGACATCTCCTTCCACGTTGGAGGGGGCTCAGGCTCCTGCGGAGATTGTCCCCTCGTTAGTGAGGGGCTATTCAACTCCCGACAGCCCTGGCTGTTCAGGAAATGGGTCATGCTAAGGGGTGGTCAGAATAGGGGAGGCTCCCTCCGTGCAATGCCTTTTAATGCTAGGTCGATCAGAACAAGTTTGGCGAGCTACGGGCGCTCTTAGCATCAGAATACCAGGATATCGTTGCTATCACCGAGTCCTGGATTCATACTGATCGTAGGGACTATGTTGGGGAGTTCGAAATTCCCGGATATAGAATGTTTCGCAAAGACCGCACCCGTGGGGAGGGGGTGGGGTACTAAATACATCAGGGACACGTTGAGTCCGGTTGACTTGCCAGTTCCGTTCGGAACGGGAGCTGCTTGGCATCGATCTGAACGTGGGAGGACGAACTATAGGTTAATCTTGGTGTACAGACCTCTGCATCTCCTCCTCGTGGAGGATACAGCCCTGTACACCGAACTCAGTAGCCTGCTAGGGGTAGGGTGTGTGTGTAGTTTTAGGAGACTTCAACTGTCGTGGCATAAAGTGGGAAAACAGGACTGCCGATGCTGAAGGGAGGAGGCTAGTCAACTTTGCTGATGAGAACTTCCTCACTCAGTGGGTCAACGAGCCTACACGAGGCGAAAGCGTTCTAGACTTAGTATTCACGACCAAAGACAACCTCGTCACTGGCCTCACCGTTGACGAATCATTGGGCGGGAGTGATCACGGACTTATTAGGTTCCGTGTGTGCGTCCCTCGGGTGAAGCGTAGTAACTCGAGAGGCAGTAAGCTCGATCTCTGGCGGGTGAACTTTGTTAGCCTCAGGGATAGCGTAGGAGAGATGGGGTTAGAGGTTGGCGGCGATGTTGAGGGAGTGTGGAGTGCATTCCGGGACGAGTTTATGGTGCTGCAGTCTGCTGCCATACCCTCAAAACCGGTCACCCCTGCTTCAATGCAGCCTAATTGGTTCATTCGTGACATCGCTTCGGCTATCTGAAATAGGAAAGTAGCGTATAGGAGGGCGAAGGCCAATCGTTCCCACGAGAACACTGAAGCGTATGTCCGCCTGTGTAGGGAAGTGAAGGCGAAGGTTAGGCTAGCGAAACGTAACGAAGAACTATGGGTGGCAAGCCTCTGCAAGGGGAACCCTAAGGAATTCTTCAGTTATGTTAATAGTAGAAAGCCCATTAGAAGCATGATAGGTCCGGTCCGTTAAAGGACGGAAGCGGCGTTCTGCGGACCTCCGACGCGGACATCGCTAATGTGCTTAATGAGTACTTTGCGGGAGTGTTCACCAGGGAGGATACCCGCGTCATGCCCGAGCCAGGCGTGAGGCACGAAGGTGCTGGCCTGGATAGTGTTAGATGTACCGCGACAGTCGTTGCCGATAGAATAGACAAACTGAGCGCGTTTAAGGCTCCTGGGCCAGACCAGTTTCTCCCCAGAGTGTTGCGAGAAGTGCGCGACCAGGTGGCTCCCAACCTGGCTACAGTCTTCAACAAATCGTTGGAGATGGGCCAGGTGCCTGGTGACTGGAAGGAAGCCAACATGACCCCTATCTTTAAGAAAGGGGATCACGAAAGTCCAGGGAACTATCGTCCCATTAGTCTCACTTCAGTTGTAGGTAAATTATTAGAAGGATAATAGCTGATAGGATCGTTGACCATCTGGATTCCTACAAGCTGCTTGGGGACTCCCAACATGGTTTTAGACGGCATAGGTCGTGTCTCACCGAGTTGCTCGAGTTTTTCCATGTCATTTGAGTGAGTACGATAAGAGTAGGGCGATTGATATACTTTATCTCGACTTTCAGAAAGCCTTTGATAAGGTACCTCACCGCCGGCTAATGGCGAAAGTGCGCGCGCTGGGTATCGGTGGGGAAATAGGTAGGTGGATTGAAAACTGGCTGAGGAATAGGCGGCAGAGGGTGTAATTAAAGGGGCTAGTTCGGGTTGGGCCTCGGTCACTAGTGGGGTTCCTCAGGGTTCCGTTTTGGGGCCACTGTTGTTTATCATTTACATAAATGATATCGACGGTGGCATCGTCAGTCGGATCGCCAAATTCGCTGATGACACCAAGCTTGGGGCCAATGTTGGGACGCCCGAAGCGATCGAGGAACTGCGTGCGGACCTAGGTAGGATAGGAGAGTGGTCCGAAAAATGGCAAATGCCGTTTAACTTGGGTAAATGCAAAGTGATGCACATTGGCTACGCCAATCCCAAGTCGGACTACTCGATGTTGGGTAGTAATATCGAGGTGACTGATTTAGAAAAGGACTTGGGTGTGCTAATTAGCAGCGACCTTAAGTTTACGAAACAGTGTGTAGAGGTGGAAAAGAAAGCCCAGAAACTATTGGGTTATATCAGGAGGCAATTTCAGTTTCGGAACAAGGAGATTGTGCTCTCACTGTACAATTCCCTTGTTCGGCCGCACCTGGAGTATGCTGTGCAGTTCTGGTCGCCCACCCTCAGGAAAGATATTGAGAGGCTGGAGCGAGTGCAGGCGAGGGCCACAAAGTTAATCCCTTCCGTTAGGCATATGGGCTACAATCGACGGTTACGCGCCCTGAACTTGTTTTCGCTTGAAACTCGGAGGCTGCGCGGTCAACTGATCGAGGTTTTCAAGCTCTTACGCGGGTTCAACGATGTCGATTTTAGAAGTATGTTTAGTTTAAATGATAACCCAACTCGCAACAATGGTTGGAAGTTGGATTTGAAACGGTTTAGGACTAGTGTGTGTGGGAATTACTTTACGTATAAGATCTGTGACACATGGAACAGGTTACCTTCGGAAGTTGTGAACAGTTCCTCTGTGGATCAGTTCAAGAAAAGGTTAGACCAAATCTTGCACACTATTTGAGTGTGTACAAAATTTTCCCTGGCACCCGTTGCCATTGGTACCTCCTCGGTATGGGCCGCAAGGCCTTTTGAGGTACTTCTTTTCCTTGTAACTCCTTGTATCTCTCTCTCTCTCGCAGGGGGTATAAAGGTTATGCACGTTCCTTCTGGATGTTGTAAACTTTATACTTGGGGTGTGACAGCCCTCCGGTCCCGAGTCGTGGGATTCTAGAGAAATTGGCTGCCAATTCCTTTAGGTTCTCTCTCTTTCGGGAGGGCGGGTGAAGTCTGTTGTACAAACCTGTCCCGTGGGTTACTAGGACCCCTTCCCATCCCTACTCTGTCCTTTTAGCTTAGGTTAAGGATGTTCTCCTCTGACTGCAAAAAAAAAAAAAACTTTTAGTATTAAGTCTTTTCTCTACTCTTACGATTAGGACCCTACTGCTACCTCATGCGTGGGAAGAGAGGCTTTGGAACCTCTATAAATAACACCATTTCACTTCAGTTGTAGGTAAATAATTAGAGGGGATAATAGCGGGTAGGATTGTTGACCATTTGGATTCCTACAAGCTACTTGGGGACTCCAACATGGGTTTAGACGGCATAGGTCGTGTCTCACCAACATGCTCGAGTTTTTCCACGTCATGTTGAGTGAGTATGATAAGAGTAGGGCGATTGATTAGAAAGCCTTTGATAAGGTACCTCACCGCCGGCTAATGGCCAAAGTGCGCGCTGGGTATTGGTGGGGAAGTAGGTAGGTGGATTGAAAACCGGCTGAAGAATGCCACAAAGTTAATCCCTTCCGTTAGGCATATGGGCTACAATCGACGCTTACGTGACGCGGGTTCAAAGATGTCGATTTTAGAAGCATGTTTAGTTTAAATGATAACCCAACTCGCAACAATGGTTGGAAGTTGGATTTGAAACGGTTTAGGACTAGTATGTGTGGAATTACTTTACGTATAAGATCTGTGACACGTGGAACAGGTTACCTTCAGAAGTTGTGAACAGTTCCTCTGTGGATCAGTTCAAGAAAAGGTTAGACCAAATCTTGCACACTATTTGAGTGTAGAAAATTTTCCCTGGCACCCGTTGCCATTGGTACCTCCTCGGTATGGGCCGCAAGGCCTTTTGAGGTACTTCTTTCTCTCTCTCTCTCTCTCTCTCTCTCTCTCTCTCTCTCTCTCTCTCTCTCTCTCTCTCTCTCTCTCTCTCTCTCTCTCTCTCTCTCTCTCTTCTCTCTCTCTCTCTCTCTCTCTCTCTCTCTCTCTCTCTCTCTCTCTCTCTCTCTCTCTCTCTCTCTCTCTCTCTCTCTCTCCTGGATGTAGTAAACTTTATACTTGGGGTGTGACAGCCCTCCGGTCCCGAGTCGTGGGATTCTAGAGGAAGTGGCTGCCAGTTCCTTTAGGTTCTCCCCTCTCCGCATGGGGTATAAAGTTTATGCACGTTCCTTCTGGGTGTTTTAAACTTTATACTTGGGGTGTGACAGCCCTCTGGTCCCGAGTTGTGGGATTCTAGAGAAATTGGCTGCCAATTCCTTTTGGTTCTCTCTCTTTCGGGAGGGCGGGTGAAGTCTGTTGTACAAACCTGTCCCGTGGGTTACTAGGACCCCTTCCCATCCCTACTCTGTCCTTTTAGCTTAGGTTTAGGATGCTCTCCTCTGACTGCAAAAAAAAAAAAAAAGAACATTTAGTATTAAGTCTTTTTCTCTACTCTTATGATTAGGACCCTACTACCTCATGCGTGGGAAGAGAGGCTTTGGAGCCACTATAAATAACACCATTTCACTACAGTTCTAGGTAAATAGAGGGGATAATAGCGAGTAGAATTGTTGACCATTTGGATTCCTACATGCTACTTGGGGACTTCAACATGGGTTTAGATGGCATAGGTCGTGTCTCACCAACTTGCTTGAGTTTTTCTACGTAATGTTGAGTGAGTAAGATAAGAGTAGGGCGATTGATGAGAAAGCCTTTGATAAGTTACCTCACCACCGGCTAATGGCCAAAGTGCGCGCACTGGGTATTGGTGGGGAAATAGGTAGGTGGATTAAAAACCGGTTGAAGAATGCCACAAAGTTAATCCCTTCCGTTAGGCATATGGGCTACAATCGACGCTTACGTGACGTGGGTTCAAAGATGTCGATTTTAGAAGCATGTTTAGTTTAAATGATAACCCAACTTGCAACAATGGTTGGAAGTTGGATTTGAAATGGTTTAGCACTAGTGTGTGTGTGCGAATTACTTAACCTGTTCCACGTGTCACAGATCTTATGGGTAATCTTCAGAAGTTGTGAACAGTTCC
The DNA here is from genome assembly GCA_023014485.1 of Bathynomus jamesi. NCBI lineage: Eukaryota > Metazoa > Arthropoda > Malacostraca > Isopoda > Cirolanidae > Bathynomus > Bathynomus jamesi. Next base: position 24,172 of record JAJOZX010011237.1, read on the forward strand.
TCAGTGGATCAGTTCAAGAAAAGGTTAGACCAAATCTTGCACACTATTTGAGGGTGTAGAAAATTTTCCCTGGCACCATTTGCCATTTAAAAAGGTACCTCCTCAGTATGGGCTGCAAGGCCTTTTGAGGTACTTCTTTTCCTTGTAACTCCTTGTAACTCTCTCTCTCTCTCTCTCTCTCTCTCTCTCTCTCTCTCTCTCTCTCTCTCTCCGCGCAATGCTCTTTAATGCTAGGTCGATTAGGAACAAGTTTTGCGAGCTATGGGTGCTCTTAGCATCAGAATACCAGGATATCATTGCTATCACCGAGTCCTGGATTCATACTGATCATAGGGACTACGTTGGGGAGTTCGAAATTCCTGGGTATAGAATGTTTCGTAAAGACCGCACCCGCGGGGAGGGGGGGTGGGGTACTAATATACATCAGGGACACGTTGACTCCAGTTGACTGCCAGTTCCGGTCGGAACGGGAGCTGCTTGGCGTCGATCTGAATGTGGGAGGGACGAACTATAGGTTAATCTTGGTGTACAGACCTCCGCATCTCCTCCTCGAGGAGGATACAGCCCTGTGTACCGAACTCAGTAGCCTGCTAGGGGATAGGGGGTGTGTAGTTTTAGGAGACTTCAACTGTCGCGGCAGGTGAAGCGTAGTAACTCGAGAGGCAGTAAGCTCGATCTCCGGCGGGTGGACTTTGTTAGCCTCCGGGATAGCGTAGGTGAGATGGGGTTCGAGGTCGGCGGCGATGTTGAGGGAGTGTGGAGTGCATTCTGGGATGAGTTTATGGTGCTGCAGTCTGCTGCCATACCCTCAAAACCAGTCACCCCTGCTTCAACGCAGCCTAAGTGGTTCAATCGTGACATCACTTCGGCTATCCGAAATAGGAAAGTAGCGTATAGGAGGGCAAAGGCCAATCGTTCCCACGAGAACACTGAAGCGTATGTCCGCCTGTGTAGGGAAGTGAAGGCGAAAGTTAGGCTAGCGAAACGTAACGAAGAACTACGGGTGGCAAGCCTCTGCAAGGGGAACCCTAAGGAATTCTTCAGTTATGTTAATAGTAGAAAGCCCATTAGAAGCATGATAGGACCGGACCGTTAAAGGACGGAAGCGGCGTTCTGCAGACCTCTGACGCGGACATCGCTAATGTGCTTAATGAGTACTTTGCGGGAGTGTTCACCAGGGAGGATACCTGCGTCATCCCCGAGCCAGGCGTGAGGCACGAAGGTGCTGGCCTGGATAGTGTTAGATGTACCGCGACAGTCGTTGCCGATAGAATAGACAAACTAAGCGCGTTTAAGGCTCCTGGGCCAGACCAGTTTTCCCCAGAGTGTTGCGAGAAGTGCGCGACCAGGTGGCTCCCCACCTGGCTACAGTCTTCAACAAATCGTTGGAGATGGGCCAGGTGCCTGGTGACTGGAGGGAAGCCAACGTGACCCCTATCTTTAAGAAAGGGGATCACGAAAGTCCAGGGAACTATCGTCCCATTAGTCTCACTTCAGTTGTAGGTAAATTATTAGAAGGGATAATAGCTGATAGGATCGTTGACCATTTGGATTCCTACAAGCTGCTTGGGGACTCCCAACATGGGTTTAGACGGCATAGGTCGTGTCTCACCAACTTGCTCAAGTTTTTCCATGTCATGTTGAGTGAGTACGATAAGAGTAGGGCGATTGATATACTTTATCTCGACTTTCAGAAAGCCTTTGATAAGGTACCTCACCGCCGGCTAATGGCGAAAGTGCGCGCGCTGGATATCGGTGGGGAAATAGGTAGGTGGATTGAAAACTGGCTGAGGAATAGGCGGCAGAGGGTGGTAATTAAAGGGGCTAGTTCGGGTTGGGCCTCGGTCACTAGTGGGGTTCCTCAGGGTTCCGTTTTGGGGCCACTGTTGTTTATCATTTACATAAATGATATCGACGGTGGCATCGTCAGTCGGATCGCCAAATTCGCTGATGACACCAAGCTTGGGGCCAATGTTGGGACGCCCGAAGCGATCGAGGAACTGCGTGCGGACCGAGGTAGGATAGGAGAGTGGTCCGAAAAATGGCAAATGCCGTTTAACTTTGGTAAATGCAAAGTGATGCACATTGGCTACGCCAATTCCAAGTCGGACTACTCGATGTTGGGGAGTCATATCGAGGTTACTGATTTAGAAAAGAACTTGGGTGTGCTAATTAGCAGCGATCTTAAGTTTACGAAACAGTGTGTAGAGGTGGAAAAGAAAGCCCAGAAACTATTGGGTTATATCAGGAGGCAATTTCAGTTTCGGAACAAGGAGATTGTGCTCTCACTGTACAATTCCCTTGTTCGGCCGCACCTGGAGTATGCTGTGCAGTTCTGGTCGCCCACCCTCAGGAAAGATATTGAGAGGCTGGAGCGAGTGCAGGCGAGGGCCACAAAGTTAATCCCTTCCATTAGGCATATGTGCTACAATCGACGGTTACGCGCCCTGAACTTGTTTTCGCTTGAAACTCGGAGGCTGCGCGGTCAACTGATCGAGGTTTTCAAGCTCTTACGCGGGTTGAACGATGTCGATTTTAGAAGTATGTTTAGTTTAAATGATAACCCAACTCGCAACAATGGTTGGAAGTTGGATTTGAAATGGTTTAGGACTAGTGTGTGTGGGAATTACTTTACGTATAAGATCTGTGACACATGGAACAGGTTACCTTCGGAAGTTGTGAACAGTTCCTCTGTGGATCAGTTCAAGAAAAGGGTAGACGAAATCTTGCACACTATTTGAGTGTGTAAAGACATTTAGGACCTCAGTCTGCGGAAATTTCTTTTCCTATAAAATAGTTAATATCTGGAACCAACTTCCTCAGAGGTTGTTTCCAGTCAAAGTGTAAATGTGTTTAAAAATAGGCTAGACAAAGTACTGAATACTCTCATAGTTTAAGAGTAAAACATAAGAAAACTCTGCAGGAGATCGCTTGCACGGTGTCTCTGTGAGCAAGCTAAATATAGAGCTATTTATATATTCTCCACTTTCCTGTAAAATTTCCTTGGCTACTTTTCCAGGGTCAAGGTATTTTCTTCAACCTTTTCCGTACCTGCCTCTGGCAGGGAGGGAGTGGAGGGTGGGGAGAGAGCCTTCTACTTTTCTATCCAGTTTTCTACTACTGCTAGGATAGTTGAAAGAAAAATAAACTTTTACAAAATTTTCCCTGGCACCCGTTGCCATTGGTACCTCCTCGGTATGGGCGCCGCAAGGCCTTTTGAGGTACTTCTCTCTCTCTCTCTCTCTCTCTCTCTCTCTCTCTCTCTCTCTCTCTCTCTCTCTCTCTCTCTCTGTTTACGAAACAGTGTGTAGAGGTGGAAAAGAAAGCCCAGAAACTATTGGGTTATATCAGGAGGCAATTTCAGTTTCGGAACAAGGAGATTGTGCTCTCACTGTACAATTCCCTTGTTCGGCCGTACCTGGAGTATGCTGTGCAGTTCTGGTCGCCCACCCTCAGGAAAGATATTGAGAGGCTGGAGCGAGTGCAGGCGAGGGCCACAAAGTTAATCCCTTCCGTTAGGCATATGGGCTACAATCGACGGTTACGCGCCCTGAACTTGTTTTCGCTTGAAACTCGGAGGCTGCGCGGTCAACTGATCGAGGTTTTCAAGCTCTTACGAGGGTTCAACGATGTCGATTTTAGAAGTATGTTTAGTTTAAATGATAACCCAACTCGCAACAATGGTTGGAAGTTGGATTTGAAATGGTTTAGGACTAGTGTGTGTGGGAATTACGTTACGTATAAGATCTGTGACACATGGAACAGGTTACCTTCGGAAGTTGTGAACAGTTCCTCTGTGGATCAGTTCAAGAAAAGGTTAGACCAAATTTTGCACACTATTTGAGTGTGTAGAAAATTTTCCGTGGCACCCGTTGCCATTGGTACCTCCTCGGTATGGGCCGCAAGGCCTTTTGAGGTACTTCTTTTCCTTGTAACTCCTTGTAACTCTCTCTCTCTCTCTCCAGTATCTTTTTTCAATAGTGACTAAGTAACAAAGTTTGATTTTATAAAATTTGTTAGTTAAGTATAATATTTATTTACTTTATTGTTGAGATTAGGCTAAGCACTATTGCTTAATAATTAGACTTAATGTATTCTTTTTCCAGTTTTAATGAACATGATTCCTTATTGTTTAAATTCTGTTTTTTTGGCTGAATTTCTCTGGGAAAGTTAACATGAAATAATTTTGCATTGTTTTAGAGGGTCATTACAGATTGCATTTTCTGATGAGTTACATAGTAAGATTTGTATATTCGAGTCTATTTCCATTTCTGGTCTGTTACACGTGCTCTCGCAGGTCCATTTCCCGCATTCACTACTACTCTCCCACGATCCATTATATAAATTAAAATAACATTATATTATTTAAAGTAACATCATTCTGCATTGTTATAAACGGCTCCCTACAGATCCCTTTCAGTTCTGTATAGTGGAAGAATTTTAGGATAAATATATTCAATCGACCTATCAAATTAGCAGGAAGTCGAAACTTGGTACACTTGTAAACTGAACCCTACTGATGAATATATTAAAAGTCCCAACAAATCCAAGTTGTGCTCCAGCCGCCATCTTGGAAAATGGCGGCCGAATTTCGGTTTTTTGGAAATAACTTCAGACCCGTAAAAGATACGAAAATTTACCAAGAGAGCAAAATCATTCTACATAAAAAGGCAAACATTTTCTGTTCCTAACTTTGTTTTGTACGATGAAAAATAAAAAAGTTACGCAAAATACAAAATTCCTTTATTCTATGAATCAGTGCAGACATGACGTTCAAACTTGGTTAATGGGTAGAAATTCGAATATTTTGCTGCAATTTATTATTTCAGAACCATGACAGTTTGTTTTTTATAGGTAGTTTGGTAAAAAAGTAAAGCACAACAGAAAGAGCTAGAGAAAAATACTGTAATGTAATTTTTTTGATGACGGGTAGGAGCTAAGTTATTGGTTTGGAGTAACATTATTTTAAACAGTTATTTTATTCCTTCATTAGACATCTAAGTATTGAAAATGGAAATAATTATGAATGCTATTCTCAATACATACATTACTAATATATTTTATGTAAAATATAACATGCATTTTTCCTTATCTTGTATACTGAAGAAAAATGTAACATAGGAAGAATTTTCATGTATTGATGATGACCATGATGTTCAGACAGGTTTTATGGATTGAACATAAAATAACATCTTATTGAATGGTCACAGTAATCCTTAGACACTTGGGAACATCACTATAGCTAACTATAATCGTCTGTTGTTACCTAAAATGAAAATGTAGTAATCTAAGTCTTGGAGTGCAACACAGTAATACAGTATATAGCTTTAACACTAAGGCACTGTGTGACATCTCTAATGTTGAATAAAGTCATCTAACATGAGCTAGGAAATAAAATGTAATTGTGTCTCCCTGTTTTAAGTATAATTTTCTAATTACTACGCAAAAATAAGCTAGATTGTACATTTATTGCATTATGTGTAGTGTCATATTGCAACACACTCAGTTATCAGTTGTCTAGTAGTGTTTCAACATAAGAGTTCTCAGGTAGTTCCTTCACATCCTCCACACATCGCTGAGCACAGCAAACCAAACTGTATGCACTTGCATCTCTTGGTGCATCCTAGCTTGCAGTTACATGAAATGAGGTTAAGAAGTTGTGATGGAGCAGCTTCCTTGGTAGTAGGGACAGGCCTCAGTGATTTCCCTGTCATGGACCATCCCCACTCTGTTGGCTCCAGGCAGTTTCCTAACCATTCTTGGACCTGCAAGTACACTCTGTATGAGTGTTGCTCTGCTGCTGCACTGGTTGGAGGTAGGGATGCTAGTTGAAAAGATGTATCTAACTTCTTTTTTGCTACTATGCGATTATACATGAAGTATCTTAGCTCATCCAAGGACTTTGATTTTGATCCGTACATTTTTAAGAGGAACTTTTCCCCAGCAGCTTTGATATCTTCTTTACTGGCATCCTTTTGGTTAAATATTTTCATTTCTTCTCTCATTTCTGTATGGTTCTGTAGAAGTTGGAGACCTCTAACTTTTCCTTTTTTATACAAAGCTGATGTGGTATCGCATCCAGTCATGGCGTGAGCAGATAGCAAAACTTCACAAGCCTTCCCCATGTTTTTTTTCTCATTTTGGATGCTGAAAATACGGGGTGTGCTGTTTGATTTCCCTGGTTTGAGAAACCAAATTTCAAAGTCTTCATGGGCTAGAGCAGGTAGAAGCACTAGAAGCTCCGTATCCTGGCCAACAACTACTGTTTGATTTTTGTGTTTAGCTTGATCTAGAGCAGCCTTAACAATAACAGTATCTGCATCACTCTCCGCCTGAACAACAGAATAACCTTTGATCTTCATACTAGACACAAGAGATGCAATCAGGGCCTGTTTGTTGTTTCTGTTGTGGTGGGATTCGGATTAACCTAACGGCACCACGAATAAGAATTTTTCTTTTGTTTAAGACCCCACGAAACCAGGCTGCTTACCTTGAAGGGTTGTTGGATCCAGGCTCGCTGCCCAGACCCCCGATTCCACGACTGCTGGCTCCTGCCACCAACAGTCTCTTACTTGCCAGAATAGCTTCCTTCTATTAGTGGTTCCCTATCTCCGGCATCCCCTTCCTAACAGAACTTAAAGTTCCCTTGGTCCAATAACGGTCTTCAGCCTCAGACAAATCCAGCCTGACTTTAGTTTCCTCTGTTATGTTCTTTATTTTCTCTTGTCAAATTACCCTCTTAACTATATTTTTTATTATTTATATTTCCACACATGCGCCAATTGGTTCCGCCCACTTCTCAAAACTCGAGTTTTGACACACGCCGACACTTTTAAATCTCAGAAGCGTCTCTTTTACTAAATTTGTTTATTCTTCTTTTCATTTGTTTGTTTGTTTGTTAATACTTAACTCAGTACTTTATTATTCATTTACTAACAGGGTTTTACAAGCGACTGTCCAACTCTCACTCTTTTTCCCATACTAATTTAATAAAACTGTTTTATTCCTCATTCCTTGTTTACAAGTTTAACATTTCTTTATATAACTTATTGTTTAGTCTTTTCATTCATTAAAATATTAACATTAACATATCTTATAACTATTTCTTTATTTATTTGTTTGCTAATATTAATACTTTAGTACTTAATGTTTATTATTTATTATCTTAATACTTAATAGTTTACTACTATCTTTCTAATTTCCTATAACAGTTATTATTCTTATTCATTATTTGTTTGCTAGAAAGAGAGAGAGAACCATTAAAATCCTTTCTATAACAAATATTTCATTCAAAAATCAAAGAAATTTAATATATAAATAATAATAATCAAGGCCAGGGGGAAAGGGCTGAGAACTAAAAGGGGAAAGGGTTCACCCTCCACATCTTCCCCCCCCCCAAGCTCCTTTCCACCTGTCTTGCCATATAGCCTACACACCTACTATATTACCCTAATATGGTTCTCTCTTCTTTTCCTTACAATTTTTATACCATAATATTTATTAACAAATTATTTACATAGATACCCTCTTTTTTTTCCGAAAAATAATTTTTTCAATTTTCAAATATATTATATATATATATATATATATATTATTTATTTATTTTTTTTTTTTTCACAAAAAATAATTTTCAATTTTATTTATTTTTTTTTTTTATTTTTTTTTTTTACTTTTTTTTTTTTTTTCAAAAATAATTGTTTCAATTTTAAATCTTTTAAATCATTAATTACATACATGGCTATCATAAGAATAACATATTTACAAATTTACTTTATAAATCATTTATTTATTTAAATTCTAATTCAGTTATTTAATAATCTTTATATTTAACAAATACAGTAAACATTCAAACATTCAATATTTAGGACTAACAGCTGGCTAACAATTACTTTCTCTTTAATAATTTACGTTATACTAAAAAAATATACCTACAATTTAATTTTTTAATAGTTATTTACAATAGTTATTTACAATACCAGGAATGAGGTTGAAACCTGCAAAGCAGCAAATCACCAGAGGCAGGTATCAGCAGGTCTGGGAACTCACCCAGGCACCTTCCTCCTTCAAGCACAGCCCAGCTTCTGGCCTCAAAATGTAGGCTGCCACCTGGTTGAATTTCCAACCACACTCTTTCACACATCATACAATACTACTATTTTTTTTTTTTTTTTTTTTTTTTTTTTTTTTCCCCCCCCCTACAGAACACTACACCAATACTTCATACTACATTACCATCACCACTCCCTAAACACTGTTGCACTTTCTCTATCATTCTAACCCATCTACTTTTAATATCTTCTCTAATACTACTAGTTAATTCTACATCTAAGCTTTTATTCAACACATTTTCTTCTATCTCAAGCAATAACATTCTCACTTCCTCACAAAAATCAATCACATTCATTCTCTCCCTCATTCTTTCATTTATACTTCCTTCCCCTCTATCTACTCCCCATTCATCCCTCACACTTTCCATTAAGGTCACAATACTTTGCTCAGTTACACTCCTTTCTCTCTCACATACATTTTCCCTTTCAATCTCAAGAATTGTAAATCCCACACTCTTAATGCCCCTCCCTGACACAATCTTTCCACTTCTGAGTGAAGATGATTTCCCTTCTTCTCCCCTTCTCCTCCACCCTCGGAAAATCCCAGAAAAGAAAGGCCCTCAAGGTCTGAGACCCCAAAACCCTCAAATGAGAATTCCCCGGATGGACCAGGCTGGCACCATGAACCACCAAAGTCCCGAACATCCCATTCTAACTCTGCCTCACCCGCGGCTGTTCCAGAGTCCAACTGGGAATCCTTCAGCTCATATACTTCACCTATCTGCTGGCTTTATCACCTTTCATTCCCTTTCTTCTCACCTTTTTCTTCTTTTTTGCCCGCTTTGACACAATCAAGAACTCCAGATCTGCATCCATCCATTCATCCTGGATTCCCATCATGTTCTTGGTTTCTAGCGCTTTCTTTTGTTCCATCCTCTCACACAGATCATACATTGGGTGACATACGATGTACTCGGAGGTATTCGCCATTTGCGCAAACTGCCGATGATGTGCTCTTACTTCTTCACACGTCATTCTCTTGCTCCCTCTCAATCACATACGTTACCCATTCTCCCATACCTTTTCACCACAAATGGACCCTCAAACTTTTGCGCCAACTTATACTCATTCCTTCTTCCAGCCTCATGCACCTCTTTCAAAACAAGCTCACCAACACCAAATGACCGAAAATGCACACCAGCCTCTCTCCATCTATCACATGTATTCTCATTTAATCGTATATCCTTTTGCACAAACCTTCCAAATGTAGACACATACCTTCTTGGGGAAGTTTGAATGGCTGAGTGGTATGTCGAATTGTAGCACCAGGCAACTCTTGCCAACTCAGCATCCCACTCAGCCCCTTCCCCAATACATACACGCAGCATTTCACTTATCGTTTTCACCGTTCTCTCAGCCAAACCATTCGAAGCAGACATATACGGAGTTATTCTAACATGCTCTATCCCATTCTCACTCAACATTCTCTCAAAACTAGCACCCCTAAACTCAGGCCCATTATCTGTTAAACACTTACGCGGCCTTCCAAGCATCATTGGTAACATACTCTCTCTCATCACTCTCGCAACATGCTCACTTGTTTTATTCTCTAACGCAGCAACATACACAAACTTACTCTTGTGATCGACCCCTACTAATATTCCAACTTTCCCTCTACTCGTTCTCGGCATACTCACAATATCAACCACCACAAGCTCCCACGGTTCTTTCACTTCAATCTTTCGCACTGGGGGGCGGCTATGCTGGGACTGGTATTTTCGCTTTTGGCAACTCTCACAAGTAGTTGCCACTTCTGCAACAACCAGTCCCAGCCTAGGGTGGAAAACCATTCCTTTCATCAATTCCCATAACTTGTTTTTTCCCACATGCCCATACATCCTATGTGTAATAATCACCAATCCTACCATACCCTCAAATGTCATCACTGGCACACTCTCTGTCTCACCCACCTTATTTACCCTCATATAATATAGCACTCCCATCCATACAGCCAACTTTTTCGCATACCTTTTATACTCTTCCACCTCTTTGACCACTCTCTCACATCTATACCATTATACACATATTCTCTCAACTTGCATATCACCTCATCTCCCTCTTGCATATCTAAAATATCTTCATCTCTCAACACTTCACACTGGTCTTCCACCTCTAACTCAATTGCTCCCACTAACACAGCATCTATACCTGTGCTCGGAAACATTCCCATACTGACCACATGTTCTCCTTCTCTCATTACTGAGCCCTGACCAACATCCACACTCAAGTTCATATTCTCAAGGAAATCAATTCCCAGTAGAAAATCCCAGGGCATTGATTCCCCTTTCAAGACTATGAACTTGTGCTCCCATACCTCTTTACATGCACCTAATCCCACCCTCAACTGCACAGCTTCATGTGACGCGACTGTTCCCCCTCCGATACCACGTATTCTCACACCCACTCTTTCTCGGGATACAGGCACATTCGCTTCATCTAAATCACACAACACTCGCTCATTCACCAGACTGATTTGGGCACCTGTATCCACAAGACCCCTGTAGAGCTCAATAGGACCTTCTGGAACCCTTACAGGAACCACAGAAGGGCTGAGCTCTACCTCATCCACACAGTCACGTATCATCCATGGCCCCTCTAACATACCTACTTCCATACAACCTTCTCCCTCTGACTCTCTCTGTGCAGCTCTAACTTCATCCAAAACCCTTTCCAAATTTTCACCTGGCACTATGCTTTTATACCTCTTCCTTTCACTCACCCAATTGTAATGTACACCACTAATACACTGCAAATGCAAAATCAGGGCTCCTTTCTCCTCGATCCTTTCATCTTTATACACAATTGGACAATCACTACCATAATGCACATACACTTCAACACTAAACAATGAGCTGACCACCATGAGGACCTCTTGAAAAGAAAAATACCCGGGCTCCCCATGGCTTTCAGCTCACGTACATAATTGCGGACCTTACAAACACCCATCCTTTCTGGTTTCTTAATCGCTTCATTCATAACCAAGGTCCGCAATTCATTCACACTCCCTGGTATTCTCATTTTTAACCCATCCAATTTCAAATCTTTCAACCCATACCATACACTTTCAAACAAACTGTCGCCACCCCCCCTACTTTCATGCAACTTTACTATTCCCACTGGCAAATACTCAGGGTCGACCACCTCTTTCTCACACCTTTCATTCACCCCAGGTATTCTTGACATCAGGTCAGCCATACAATTCCTCTCCCCTGGCACATACTCAATCTTATAATCAAACTCACTCAACTCAAGCAAAGTTCTAGCAATTCTTCCATCCACAACTTTCATTCTCTCCATATATACCAAGGGCTGATGATCAGTCTTTAAAATAAATTTCATTCCATACAAAAATGACTTGAAAGCTTTCACACAAAACCTCATTGCCGCAAGTTCTCTCTCAATTGTACTGTACTTTCGCTCTGCCTTACTGAATGCTTTAGATACATACCCAATTACTCTCCTTCCTTCCTGTCCTTCCTCCCTGCAACTGGCACAAGCACCCACCCATACAAAATCCACTCGCATCTGTATACAATTCTAGCAAACTCGCTCCTTCACTCAGGTCCGGATAAGCCAACTCCACATCTTTCGCTGCTTCCACTCTCAATTGCTCAAATGCTTCATTCATCTTCTCCGTCCACACCAACTGAGTACTACCTTTCATTCCAGTCACTTCGGTCAGGGGTTTCGAAATCCCAGAGCAGCCCGCTATAAATTTCCTCTGAAACTCTACAAGTCCCAGAAAAGATTTAAGTTCACGAACTGTCCGAGGTTTCGGGAACTCCCTGACTTTTTCCATATACTCCCCACTCTTTCGTATACCACTCGAACTCACCTTGTGCCCCAGAAATGCCACACTTTCCCTGAACCACTCACACTTACTTGGTTTCACTCGTAGTCCGACTTCATCCAACACTTGCAGTACCTCTCTCATTATCTTCAGGTGCTCCTCAAATGTCTCTGTCATAATCAAAATGTCATCTATAAAACATATGACATTTTCCCTTGCAAACTTACCAAGAACACGATTCATTGCTCTCTGAAATGCAGCAGGTGCAGCTGTAAGTCCGAACGAGAGAGCACGGAACATATAATGATTCCTGGCTGTGGAGAAAGCAGTTATGGGACGAGACTCTGGCTCAACCGGCATCTGGTAATATCCCCTCAATAGGTCCAATTTACTAAACACCCTCTTTCCATGCAAAGAGTATACACTTTCATTTATCAAGCACATCGGAAACCTGTCTTTCACTGTCCTTTCGTTCACCATTCGATAGTCCACACACAAGCGAATCCTTCCATCAGGTTTCCGCACAGGCACTATTCTACTATTCCACGGACTTGTGCTCTGTTCAATCACTCCCATTCTCTCTAATTCCTCACACTGCTCTTCTATCTCATTCATTACTGGTGGGGAGAACCGTCTTGGCCTTTGGTAGATCGGAGTCTCATCCGTTAACTGGATCCTGAAGGGAGGTAGTTTTGTTAAACGGAGGTCATCATCTCCTCGGGCCAATACGCTCCTTTTCTCCCCTGCCAACTGCCACACCTGCATTCGCTCACTCTCACTCAACTGTTCGCCAACAATCACCTCCTTTCTGATTTGTTCAGTCGTCCATTCCTCCCCACATTCTTGCCCTCGTTCATCCGTTTGTATTCCATTTTCTCCCTCCTCACATACTTCCTCAATCACTGTATATGCTCTCCCTATCACATCCCCCTCATTTATTCTCTTTCGCCATGCACCCCCATCTTCCCTAGCTTGCACACAAATCCATGGGTTACTCTCATCAATTATACCATCATACACATGCCCAACTCTTTTCACTTTATAGGATGCATCCATACCATTCACAAAAATCATGCTTCCCTGCCTTTTTCTTCTATTATCACTCACTGGCCACTCAACATGCACCAATGCTGGGGTTCCCTTTTCCAGATTTACACTCTCAGATGCTCTCACCTCATACCCTTTTATTACCCTCATCCAATCCGATTCACTTCTCCCCACATAGAATTCACACTTACCCAACTCATTTTTCCACTCAATCATACGTCTAGCAGGATGGATCACCAATCGATTCTTTTTCAAAAACTCATACCCCAGAATCATGTCATACTTTTCACTCTCCTTATCAACCACATAAAGCACACATTCTTCCATTTCACACCCCATCACTTTCACTTTAATCTGCACCTCTCCCAACACTCGTACTGGGATGTTCCCAACCCCTTTAATTTCCCCAGTTACTCCCCAATTCACTCTTCCTAATTCATTCTCTTTACACAAACATCCAATTCCTTGCTTACTTATTAAATTAGGTGAACATCCTGTATCCACTAATGCCCTCCATACACTCCCTCCCCATTCAACAGGAATAACCATACACTCTGCCTTTTTCTCACTCGCTCTCACTTCCTTATTCACTTGACACCATCCTGCTAATGCCTCAAATACACATTCATCATTCAGAGAAGCAGGGACCCCAACCCCAATGAGAGGCCCCTGCCCTATGCGTTTCCCGTACTGGGACCAGCCTCGCCATTTCCAGTGACAGCACCCCCTTGAGGGCCCTGCCTCTGAGGTTGAGGAGCTGGCATGGCTGACACTGGCCGATTTCCTGCATGAGAGACAGGACTCCCTCCCGCCGGTGCCGGAGCACCCTGCTGTTGGGCTTGACAGAACCGGGCAATATGCCCAAAGTTCCCACATGCCCTACATTCATACCCAGGTGTTCTGCATTCATACGCCATGTGTCCCATCTGCCCACATGCAAAACACGCACCCACTCTTCTTCTACAGGTCTCTATACTATGTCCCCCTCTACCGCAATATGCACACCCTCTCACATTCCCCATATTCCCTCCATTCACTGGCCCTCTTTGCTCATTCATTGTTGACTGGCCTTGAAGCCCTTGCCTTCTATACGTTTGCCCCAGCATCGGACCATTCATTCTGGGACCCGATGTGGGAGGAGGCCCTGGTTGTTGCATGGCCGACCCTCCATACACCCTTGTGAATTCGTTCACAAAGTTAGCCAGCATTTCCATTGGGTTTTGGGCCATGGATGCTTGGCTAACTGGAGGGTGACCTGGCCTAGTATTTCTTAATGCGTCCGCATAACTAGGAAACACAGGTACTTGTTCCTCCCTCATCGCTGTCCCCATTCGCACATCTGCTTCCCTATTACGCCCAATCACACTCTCATACACTCGGTCCTCTAACAATTCCAAGATTTCATGCCACTTCAAACGTGTCCCTCTCACTCTTACACACTCTTTCCTCTTAACATTCAAAAACTCTCTCACACTCTCAGGTACTGTCTCAATCAACTTTCTTACCAACCTTTTATTCTCATCTATCCCATCATCTCCAAATTTCTTTCTCGCCAAAGTTTCAAGTCTATATGCATACAAATCAATACTCTCCCCCTTCTGCATCCTTGCTCTCTCAAAATCATCCTTCTTTCGATATTTCACACCCCCTCTTATTCTTAACACTTGCTCCACCAATCTCTCCCTTAACACCTCATACTTCACAGGCACTCCTGAATTTACAACAACATTGTAAAACTCTAGCAACCTACCTTCCAAACAGTCACCCATCTCTTTCACCCAATACTCAGGAGCGTCTGGATACTTGCTCTTACAATAACGTTCATACTCTTTCAAAAACTCTTGTACATCTCTCCCACTATAAACATTAAATTTTGCAACCTTCGGAATCTCCCTAATTAAGATTCCCTTATGCACTCTTACACCCTCACTCGTATCACTCTCAGTTTCAGTCTCACTCTCACTCTCATACATACTGTCCTCAATGCTGGAATAGAGGGAGTCATCTGCACTAACGCAGCGTTGAACCTTCCGAGAAGCCCTCTTACCAGATGCCCCCGAGCCCCCTTCATTCCCTGCCCTTCCATCCTCTTACCTTTCTCCCTCTGATCCTCACCCTCAAGCTTCTTCTTACCCTCCTTAGGGGTGGAATGCACCATCACCTTGTAAGGTCTTTCTTCTTTCCCCTCACTCACGCTTTCACTCCCTTCTCCTTCCAGGCCCCCTACTGCTACATCCTTTAGATGTGCCCCTTTCTTACTACCAACACCCTTACTATTTTCCCCTTCAAAACCCCCCTTCCCTTCCTTTTTCACTTTCCCATCAAGCTTGCCCTCCAACTCACTCATTCTCTTAACCATTGCCTTTAACCCATCATCCATCTCTTTCTTACTCTCAATCATTCTTTCTTCCATCTCTTGACGACAAACTACTAATTCTTTACTCTGTTCCTCTAATCTACTCTGCAATTTCCCCAAAACATTCTCTAATTCTGCCTTCTGTAACTCTAACTGATGGTTCCTAGCCTTTTCTACCTCTAATGCCTCCTCTATCTCCCTCAACCTCCTTTCTAACTCCTCCTTGGTAGGCATCTCTAAAGATGCTACCCTACTTCACTTCTACTCTATTACTACTACACCCAACCTACAACTACTCTTTCACTCTTCTTCTATACAACCCAACCAGGAAACAACCCACTTTTCTGAGTGGAAGTCCCTGTTCGGGCGCCACTTATTTTATGTGGTGGGATTCGGATTAACCTAACGGCACCACGAATAAGAATTTTTCTTTTGTTTAAGACCCACGAAACCAGGCTGCTTACCTTGAAGGGTTGTTGGATCCAGGCTCGCTGCCCAGACCCCGATTCCACGACTGCTGGCTCCTGCCACCAACAGTCTTACTTGCCAGAATAGCTTCCTTCTATTAGTGGTTCCCTATCTCCGGCATCCCCTTCCTAACAGAACTTAAAGTTCCCTTGGTCCAATAACGGTCTTCAGCCTCAGACAAATCCAGCCTGACTTTAGTTTCCTCTGTTATGTTCTTTATTTTCTCTTGTCAAATTACCCTCTTAAACTATATTTTTTATTATTTATATTTCCACACATGCGCCAATTGGTTCCCCACTTCTCAAAACTCGAGTTTTGACACACACGCCGACACTTTTAAACCTCAGAAGCGTCTCTTTTACTAAATTTGTTTATTCTTCTTTTCATTTGTTTGTTTGTTTGTTAATACTTAACTCAGTACTTTATTATTCATTTACTAACAGGGTTTTACAAGCGACTGTCCAACTCTCACTCTTTTTCCCATACTAATTTAATAAAACTGTTTTATTCCTCATTCCTTGTTTACAAGTTTAACATTTCTTTATATAACTTATTGTTTAGTCTTTTCATTCATTAAAATATTAACATTAACATATCTTATAACTATTTCTTTATTTATTTGTTTGCTAATATTAATACTTTAGTACTTAATGTTTATTATTTATTATCTTAATACTTAATAGTTTACTACTATCTTTCTAATTTCTTATAACAGTTATTATTCTTATTCATTATTTGTTTGCTGGAAAGAGAGAGAGAACCATTAAAATCCTTTCTATAACAAATATTTCATTCAAAAATCAAAGAAATTTAATATATAAATAATAATAATCAAGGCCAGGGGGAAAGGGCTGAGAACTAAAAAGGGGAAAGGGTTCACCCTCCACACTGTTAGCAAGAAAATCTGATTGTGTTATAGTGGTTGGTGTATTCTCATTAAATATGATATCTCTAGAAGTTCTTTTTGCTGCTCGTCGCTCTTGCTCGGCTGTTTAGGGTTTCTCTGTCAGGATAACCATCAAACACCACTGTACAGTTTTTACCATAATTGCTCTCTACAGAGGTTGTATACAAGTCAAACAGCTGACCAAATGTAGTGGGTTTTGGCCAAACAACGCAATGAAGGTTTCCTCCATCTAAAATGTAGTGAGGATTGGCTGGTAAAGCTAACATCTCGTTGTGCGACTGAAAAGCATTGATCAGAGAAGACTTTGTGCCTTTTCTTAACAATGTTGAGTCAAATAATGATGGAGGCACACTTGCCAGCTCATACTGAAAGTACCCTTTAACTTCTGTTTTGCTTATGTCCAAACATATCATTCTGTGGAAGAGTTCTTGTGGGGAATGCAGGATTACAGTTTTTTCTTTCATCTTTATTGTGCCAGATGACAGGTTAGACAAAGGAACTACTTTCTTCTTCCTTTGCAGTCGAATATCAGAGAAGCTATGACTTGAGAGTGCTTTCATTGTTTCTGTACCAATCTCTAGTGCCCTATCACATGTTATTGATGAATCTGCTATCAACCCATTTGAGAGGTTTACCAACTGTCCTGATAATTGACCAAATGGGTTATGTTCTTTTAGCCAGCAAACAAATGTCACAAAGTCATTTAAATCTCTTGTTTGACGAGATGTTCCAGATTCTATGTTCTGATGACTAATTGTTAAACTTATTCCTGCGAACTCTGATAACGTTCCAGTTATTTCACCACAAGCTGGAGCAGACAATACCCATCTCTGTAAAGTTGAATCTGTGATTCCCTGACCATGTGTAAGTCCACCTATTGCTTTAAAGCTACGCATTAAAACTTGCTCAATGCACATATCTGTTGACACACCAGACCAGAATCTGTCACTGCGCCTGATTGTGAAGTAACCATCTTTCGTGAATCTTTGGAAGTCCTCAGATGACATTTTGTTGGGCAAATCCTCCATCAAAGTTAGATACAGATGGGCACATTTTGCATAGTGTATATGACCTGCACTATGAAAGTAAGGAAGCATATATTTGACAGTTTCAATATGCAAATTCCAGTCTGCTGTTCGTCCTGCTCTTATAAACTGAAGGATAAGCATGACTTGCTGAAAATACTGAAGCCATAACTTAGGTGTTTTGCCTGAATTCTGCATATCTTTTTTGACTTTCTCAAACAGATTTATGTAGTTCTCAATAGCAACACACTCAAAAACATCTTCAGAAGTTAGTGCCTTTGCTGAATACTGTTTTGATATTTCACACAGTATGTTTTGTGATTCTTCAGCTTTTGAAGCCAATTCATCATGAATGAGAGTAAAGAGTGCTGCAGCTGTTAGAATATGAGCATGTACGGCTCTGGCATATGAATGGCCTTTCATCATGTGGGGTACAGTCGCTTTTCCATAAACAGTTTGCCACAACTCCTCAATCCCACTACCACTCATTATATGTCCTACTGCTCCCATGTATGACATCAACAAATGAAAACCTCCTAAGCAAACAACTATTGAAGATACAAGACTAGCAACTGGTTCTGACTCAACAATATCTACAGACTTCAAGAACAAGGGTTGGTCAAAAGTAACTACACATGCCTGATTATGACTTTGGCTTTCATTTGCGCAAACATCAAAGCTGAGTAAAGGGTTGTCAGATTTCCTGGTTCTAGATTTATGAAAGGCACTGCCAGCACATGACTTACATTCCATGTTCCATTTGTAACTGCATATTTCATATAGCCATTCCAGCTTGGTAATTTATTTTGAACTTCACTAAATCCAGCCAACCACAGAACATCAAGTTTGAAACCTCTGCGAACTACATCTCCATCTTCATGTGTTATGTCACTTAAGATTATGCTCTTCAAACCTGATGTGGGAGGTTTTTTGTAAGGGATAATGGGTATTTGATTTGAAGTAGTGTCACATTTTTCACCAATATTACGTGCTAAAGGAGGGCATTTCGAGACAGAGTTTCTGGAGTAACACACTTTATTCCTCCAAGTGCATGAAAGGTACCCAAACCATCCAGGTTCTTGTGTTCACATCAGCATTATCAAAGACAAACTGTATAAATGCATCTGTTGTACTGTTGACCGTGGGCTATTAACAGCACAATTTAGGAAGTTTGTGGCTTCTTTGTATGAAGAGCATGCACCCACAGCATGCAAAATGTCTATTAGATGTCTTGATCCATAATTGCAATATAGGTGTACAGAAAGTCCCAAATGCAGTGGAGATAGGAATGAACGTGGCCTCATAGCAGAAATTATTGAATGGTTGATAAAAGTTCTCTTGCGATCTATACTTTCAGGTGTAGGTTGAGTTTTAGTTGAAATAAGAATCTCAGTGAAAGCTGTAAGTGTCAGGGGAACTAAAGTCTGACCCTCAGTCTTCATGTCATCATGTCTGGTACATGCTACAATCATACACTGTTTTACAAATGTCTTCTTTGATGATTTTTGCAGCTGTTTCAACAATACGTAATCGTTCACTAGTCTCATCTGTCTTTTTGTTTTCATACCATTGTTCTGTTAAAATCCTCCGTCCTGTGTGAGTGAAGCTAAATATGTTATGTCGGGAATGCAGATCTGTACAGATTATGCTTGACTTGTAGTGTGAAA
Organism: Bathynomus jamesi; assembly: GCA_023014485.1. NCBI lineage: Eukaryota > Metazoa > Arthropoda > Malacostraca > Isopoda > Cirolanidae > Bathynomus > Bathynomus jamesi. Next base: position 43,540 of record JAJOZX010011237.1, read on the forward strand.
GGAACTTACACTTAAGGTAAAGGTCTTCTTTTTGTGCACCAGAAACTTCCATCATAATATCTTTCAGCTCACTCAAACTGTACTGACACTCATCATTACTTTCAATGTATTCCAAAAGTTTTTTGAAAGCAGACGAAGCTACTGATTCTTCTGGACGTCCTGCTGAATCTCTCTGTGCAATGCGCTTGAATGTGCTGTAACATACAAAGTGATAATGACCTTCTTCTGCTACTAAATCAATGGAATTTGCAATACGTGAATATACTTCCTGCCCCCAACTATCACTGCACTGTTGACAAATTGAAATAATTTTTTCTCGAAATTCAAGAGTAGCCACATTATATACAGTGAGGCGTCTATTTTTTGAATGTTTTGTGTCAGGTAAACTTGCTTTCTCTCCACAAAATATACAGTCACTTAGAAAGTTAACTGTCTTTATTTCTGAACGAAGAACTCTGTTGGCTTGTGAAGTTGATTGTTCTGAAGGTTCCTTATTGACAGCAGCTATACTGTGCTTTCTTGTGTAGTTTCTCCGACAGATTTTGTGTACTGGTACACTCTTCAGTTCCTGAATGTCTTGTATTTATCATCTCCTCTATCTTTGCTTGCTTGAATCAGAGTCTTGATCCCTCTTTCCACAAATACCCCTCCGCTTCCCACATCGATCTCTTCTGCACATATCAAGCACTTCATCTTGACTCATCAATAGCGTCCATTACCTGAAAAGAAAAGACAATATTAGTTCGTCTGTCATTCACTTTGAACTATTACTTCGGTATATTAACTCATAACCTCCGATTGAGTGAATAAATGTTACAGATGAATCCGTAGATATAATCATAATTAAGAGTATTTATTAGAGTAGAATATAGGAAATTAGGGACAGAGTTGCCCATATCTGCTAGAAACAAGAAAATGTATTGGTATAAATATTTAGAAAACCAGGTACTGTCACAATTTATAATGACTTCTAGATTATTATCATAATATTTCAGTGTTGTAAATCTTAAGTGTTTGTGTAAATAACCACCAAAGGTTTTTCTATGTTCACTGATAATACAATATGATTGTATATTTCACCAGACACAATTACACGCTTCACAAAACACAGATAACCGTTACTGACAGGCAGAAACAGCAATGTCCTGTTGCCAGTTTGAAAAAATTTATTAAAAAAATTTATTTTAAAAATTTAAAAGAAAAAAATTAATTAGTTATTTAAAATATATAAAGACAATAGAAAATTTTATACTAGTATATTTTAGACGTTAAAAACTAGAATATTTAATTACATTTAATTCTAAGATACAAAATATACATTTACAAGTTATTTTAATTTACGAAGGCAAATTTTATTAATAAAGTTTTCTTATTTTAACATATTTTTTTTCTATCTGTAGATTTGTTTAACACAATCAAGCACTTCATCTTGACTCATCAATAGCATCCATTACCTGAAAAGAAAGAAAAATATTAGTTTCGTCTGTCATTCACTTTGAACTATTACTTCGGTATATTAACTCATAACCTCCGATTGAGTGAATAAATGTTACAGATGAATCCGTAGATATTAATCATAATTAAGAGTATTATTAGAAGTAGAATATAGGAAATTAGGGACAGAGTTGCCCATATCTGCTAGAAACAAGAAAATGTATTGGTATAAATATTTAGAAAACCAGGTACTGTCACAATTTATATTTCTACTAGCTCGTTCCTGTGAAATATTTTTTCACAAAATCACCCATACAAAGTAAGAGAGGTTTCTGAAAATAGGCAGTCATAACAAAACATTCGCTTTTTTTACCTACAAACCCAGTTTGAACGTCGTGTCCGCATTGATTCATAGAATGAAAAATCTTTGGTTTTGCATAACTTTTTTATTTTTCATCGTACAAAACAAAGTTGGAACAGAAAATGTTTGTCTTTTTATGTAGAATGATATTGCTCTCTTGGTAAATTTTCGTATCTTTTACGGTTCTAAAGTTATTTCCAAAAAACCGAAATTCGGCCGCCATTTTCCAAGATGGCGGCTGGAGCACAACTTGGATTTGTTGGGACTTTTAATATATTCATCAGTAGGGTTCAGTTTACAAGTGTACCAAGTTTCGACTTCCTGCTAATTTGTTAGGTCGATTTTCCTAAAATTCCACTACTAGTATTCAATTCCATTTCCAGTCTGAAACACGTGCCACTCATCTGCGTGTATTTATTTATTTCAGTATTTCTGCATTCACCATTCCTCCCTCACTAACCAATATACTAATTAAAGTAGCATTGTATTATTTAAATTAATATCAGACTGCATTGTTACTAACTGCAACCCGCAGGTTCCATTCAATTCTGTATTCAACTGTTTCCGGCCTGTAACACATGTTTACTTCCGCACTCACCATTACCCCTCTCACCATTCGCTATATTAATTAAAGTAGCATATTGTATTATTTAAAAGTAATGTATCATATTATTTAAAAGGAATGTATCATTTTTTAAAGTAATTGTATTATTTACAAACATATTGTAAGGTATCATATTATTTAAAAGTAACACACTGTATTATTTAAATTAACGTATCATAAAAAAAAAAGAAAATATAACAGGGCCAGCTGAATTGAAAGCGGAATGCTTTAAATGTAAAGTTAATCATTGTTGCGTTGACTTCCCTGAAGGTAGTATCAGCGACATCACATCCCTTAGTATGTTTGTTTTGTAAACTTAGAGAAAACCACGAAAGGAAGTTAGAGCTGAAGGAATTAGTAACAAAGCTTGAAGCTCCGTCGTAGCACTGGAAATCCACTCGGTGGAAGATCAAACTGAAACACATCAGTAGATACAACTGGAAGGTTAACATCTAGAACAAAGTGTGGCTCGCTTGGAAAACATGGTGAATATTCCGGAAAATAGAACGGAACGAGAATTCAAATTGGTCAAAAATAAAAGCCTCCAAACTAAAACCAAAACATAAGGATTCAGACCCATTACCATCAAAAATAAGTTTCACTTACTTGCTGACGAGGAGGATGAATCCTTTTTAATTGGGATTCTATGGTAAGGAATCAAGAGGACTTTTTTGGAGCAGATGCGTGACCAAGAGAAAACTCTGATGTTTTCTGGGTGCCACAAGCCAGATAATTATAGGGAATTAGTCAAAATTAATATCAAGAATAAGAGTTGCCCCATCATTGTACATGTTGGTGGCAATGACGTTTTTCTGGGAGGGACAGGAGGGCAGACAGAGTCCATTATAAAAGAATTCAAGATCCTAACCGACAAGGTTAGGGATAGGACAGATATGGGTATGGTTGTGGGAATTCTCCCTCGAATGCGTGCTAGTGACTATACTCTAAGCAAAACCATTAGCATAAATAAAAGAGTTAATGCATGTGTGATGAAAAAGGTCTAAAGTTTGTTGATTTTTGGCCTACATTCTATGGAAATGGGGAAACTTTGGTTCGGATGGGATACATTTTAATCAGAAGAGGAAAAGAAGTTTGGTGATTTACTGAACATTAATTTGTATAATCTTTTTAAACTAAGACCCCCCAAATCAGCAATTGATCCTGCCCCCCCAACTGTTAAACCTCCTCCCCAAGCAGTTGGTCCTCCTCCCCCAGCAGTCGGTCCTCCTCCTCCAATAGTAGTCGGTCCTCCTCCAATAGTAGTCGGTCCTCCTCCAACAGCAGTCAGTCCTCCTCCAAGTTCAGGTTGGGCCTCGGTCACTAGTGGGGTTCCTGAGGGTTCCGTTTTGGGGCCACTGTTGTTTATCATTTACATAAATGATATCGACGGTGGCATCGTCATCCGATCGCCAAATTCGCTGATGACACCAAGCTTGGGGCCAATGGACGCCAAGCGAATCGAGCGACGGAACTGCGTGCGGACCTAGGTAGGATAGGAGAGTGGTCCAAAAAATGGCAAATGCCATTTAACTTGGGTAAATGCAAAGTGATGCACATTGGCTACGCCAATCCCAATTGGACTACTCGATGTTGGGCAGTAATATCGAGGTGACTGATTTAGAAAAGGACTTGGGTGTGCTAATTAGCAGCGACCTTAAGTTTACGAAACAGTGTGTAGAGGTGGAAAAGAAAGCCCAGAAACTATTGGGTTATATCAGGAGGCAATTTCAGTTTCGGGACAAGGAGATTGTGCTCTCACTGTACAATTCCCTTGTTCAGCCGCACCTGGAGTATGCTGTGTAGTTTCTGGTCGCCCACCCTCAGGAAAGATATTGAGAGGCTGGAGCGAGTGCAGGTGAGGGCCACAAAGTTAATCCCTTCCATTAGGCATATGGGCTACAATCGATGGTTACGCGCCCTGAACTTGTTTTTCGCTTGAAACTCGGAGGCTGCGCGGTCAACTGATCGAGGTTTTCAAGCTCTTACGCGGGTTGAACGATGTCGATTTTAGAGTATGTTTAGTTTAAATGATAACCCAACTCGCAACAATGGTTGGAAGTTTAATTTGAAACGGTTTAGGACTAGTGTGTGGGAATTACTTTACGTATAAGATCTGTGACACATGGAACAGGTTAGCTTCAGAAGTTGTGAACAGTTCCTCTGTGGATCAGTTCAAGAAAAGGTTAGACCAAATCTTGCACACTATTTGAGTGTGTAGAAAATTTTCCCTGGCACCCGTTGCCATTGGTACCTCCTCGGTATGGGCCGCAAGGCCTTTTGAGGTACTTCTTTTCCTTGTAACTCCTTGTAACAGCAGTCAGTCCTCCTCCAACAGCAGCTAGTCTCCCTCCAACAGCAGCTAGTCTCCCTCCAACAGCAGCTAGTCTCCCTCCAACAGCAGCTAGTCTCCCTCCAACAGCAGCTAGTCTCCCTCCAACAGCAGCTAGTCTCCTCCCTCCAACAGCAGCTAGTCTCCCTCCAACAGCAGCTAGTCTCCCTCCAACAGCAGCTAGTCTCCCTCCAACAGCAGCTAGTCTCCCTCCACAGCAGCTAGTCCCCCTCCAGCAGCAGCTAGTCCCCCTCCAGCAGCAGCTAGTCCCCCTCCAGCAGCAGCTAGTTCCCCCTCCAACAGCAGCTAGTCCCCTCCAACAGCAGCTAGTCCCCCAACAGCAGCTAGTCCCCCTCCCCCAGTAGTTGGTTCAACTGCATCAGGAACAACTCAGGCCAGTTTGGAAAAATCACAACTTAAAATCACTCAAAACTGTGCTCTTCAATGCTATGTCAAGTAGAAACAAACTAATGGAATTTATAGCGCTTCAAAACTGAGAACTTTGATATCATAGGAATAATGGAATCTTGGATTCATTCTGATCAAGGATTTTGTAGGAGAATTTGAAATGGTAGGTTACAAAATGTTTCACAAAGATAGGAATGGAAGGGAAGGCGGTGTGTACTTTTGTATGCTTGGGACTCCCTGCACCCGGTAAACAGTAATATCGTATCTGCTCATGAAATGTTGGGAATTGATCTAAACCTAAATAATAAAGTAGTGCATCTACTTCTTGTATATAGGCCACCTCACTACCCCGTTGATAAGGATATAAACTTGTATACTAATTAAGCAGAATAGTGAATAATAAGATCAGTGTGATTTTTTGGTGATTTTAATTGTGGTAATGTAATTGGGAAAACAAACAGCTGATGCTGAGGGCTCAAGACTGTTGGAATTTGCCAATGATAACTAAAGTCAATGGGTTGATGGCAGGGCCGCCGCTTCCATTAGGCGAGGTTAGTAATGCTAAGGGCACCAAAGATCTGGGGGGGGCCAGCACCTCCCGCCCTGTGCACGTCTGATAGTATTATGTAAGAACAACATGAAAAATAATGAAGGAATGAGAAAGCATAGACAAATGATGAAAGGTTGTACGACGTATGTACACCAGTTTAGCTTGACTGATATTTACATAATTAACTTATTCATCTTATTGGGTCATTATAGAACTTTCACTATCATGACCTTTAACCCTTTAGGGATGGGAGTCATAAATAAGCGATTTAAAAATGTTGCACGCACAGACGGGAGTTGTCAATAAGCGACTCTGCTTATTTACGGCTTAATATGAGTTCTGGGAGTCGTCAATAAGCGAATAACTGTTTTTATGTGACAATATCCCTTCTTGCTTGGAAAAAACAGTAGATATGTCCTTTTTGCACGCATATTTTAGCACTTTTGAGTGTTCTGATTTGTTACTACATATGCCTCGCTTTACTCACTGTTTTGATTGGTCATGACACTTTCTTGAACTGTGAAATGATTTTATAATTTTATAATAAATGTATGTATTAGCAAATTAAAATAGATCAGTGTAAGGCAAATAGTTTCTTCAATATGGTACCTTGATTACTTTGTGGGCAAACCCAATCGTGAAGTGGGAGGCGGGTGGGGGTGCCTGCTGCAGTCCTGCTAAGGGCGCCAAATAGGCTGGCGCCAGACCTGGTTGATGGTCCTACAAGGGGTAATAATAAACTAGACCTCATATTCAGAAACGAAGATGACCTAGTCTCTAACCTGACTATTGGTGAAAATTTAAATAACAGCGATCATAATTTGATTAGGTTTGACCTCAGGGTTCCAGTTAATACACGCGAAGAGACTTGTGAAAGACTGGATTTCTCAAGAGCAAATTTTGAAAGCTTCCGAAGTAGTTTAGACACACTTCAAGTTCTAATAAGTGAGGATGTCAATGTCACCCTTGAGCTCATATAGGGATCAATTTAGAATATTACAGAACACTTTTATACCCACTAAAATAGTTTCCTTGTCAACAAAGTCACCAAAATGGTTTAACAACGAAATTAGCAGTGCTATTTCAGGAAGAAATAGAGCCTACAAACTACTTAAGTCACATTTCAACCAGACAAATTCAAAAAACTATATAAACCTACGTAGGAGGGTTAAGTCCTTAATTAGATCAGCCAAACGTGATGAAGAAGCAGAGCTGCCTCACTCTGTAAAGTTAACTCTAAAGAATTTTTTGCCCATGTTACATATGACAGTGACCATCCCGTAGAGACCATAAGTTTTACAAGAAATGAGGTACAGCAATTAATTGATAAGATGAACAAATACAAATCACCTGGCTGTGACTTATTTCTTCCAAGGGTATTAAAAGAGGTTAGCCACAATGTTGTTGATGACTTAGTAATCATATTCAAACAATCAATCGAGTTAGGGAAAGTTCCAACTGACTTGAAGTTAGCAAATGTAACACCATCTTTAAAAAGGGTGATAGGAAAAATCCTTGTAATTACCACCGATCAGTTTAACATCAGTTGTCGGCAAACTGTTGGAATCCATCATTACAAAATGTATTGTGTATCACCTTGAATCTAACAATCTAATTTTTTATTCTCAAAATGGAGAATTGATGGCTAAAGTCAAAGGACTAGGAATCACCGGGCTCATTTCCAACTGGATTGAGGATTGGTTAAAAGATAGAAAGCAGAGAGTGGTAATAAATGGAGTGGCTTTGGAGTGGGTGCCACTCCATTCTGGGTCCTTTACTTTTTATCATCCATATTAACGATATAGATGTCAGGCTTCTAAGTGCAATCTCCAAATTTGCAGATGATACATCAATCTCGTGTTGCAGGAGGTGCACGACCAGGTGGCTCCCCACCTGGCTCCCCACCTGGCTACAGTCTTCAACAAATCGTTGGAGATGGGCCAGGTGCCTGGTGACTGGAGGGAAGCCAATGTGACCCCTATCTTTAAGAAGGGGATCATGAAAGTCCAGGGAACTATCATCCCATTAGTCTCACTTCAGTTGTAGGTAAATTATTAGAGGAGATAATAGCGATAGGATCATTGACCATTTGGATTCCTACAAGCTGCTTGGGGACTCCCAACATGGCTTTAGACAGCATAGGTCATGTCTCACCAACTTGCTCGAGTTTTTGCATGTCATGTTGGGTGAGTATAATAAGAGTAGGGTGATTGATATACTTTATCTCGACTTTCACAAAGCTTTTGATAAGGTACCTCACTGCCGGCTAATAGCGAAAGTGGCCGCGCTGGGTATCGGTGGGAAAGTAGGTTGGTGGATTGAAAACTGGCTGAAGAATAGGTGGCAGAGGGTTGTAATTAAGGGGCCAGTTCGGGTTGGTCCTCGGTCACTAGTGGGGTTCCTCAGGGTTCCGTTTTGGGCCACTGTTGTTTATCATTTACATAAATGATATAGACGGTGGCATCGTCAGTCGGATCGCCAAATTCGCTGATGACACCAAGCTTCGGGCCAATGTTGGGACGCCCGAAGCGATCGAGGAACTGCGTGCGACCTAGGTAGGATAGGAGAGTGGTCTGAAAGTGGCAAATGCCGTTTAACTTGGGTAAATGCAAAGTGATGCTACTCGAAGTTGGGGAGTCATATCAAGGTGACTGATTTAGAAAAGGTCTTGGGTGCTAATTAGCAGTGACCTTAAGTTTACGAAACAGTGCGTAGAGGTGGAAAAGAAAGCCCAGAAACTATTGGGTTATATCATGAGGCAATTTCAGTTTTGGAACAAGGAGATTGTGCTCTCTTTGTACAATTCCCTGGGTCGGGCCGCACCTGGAGTATGCTGTGCAGTTCTGGTCACCCACCCTCAGGAAGATATTGAGAGCTGGAGCGAGTGCAGGTGAGGGCCACAAAGTTTAATCCCTTCCGTTAGGCATATGGGTTACAATCGACGGTTACATGCCCTGAACTTGTTTTTGCTTGAAACTCAGAGGCTGCGCGGTCAACTGATCAAGATTTTCAGCTCTTACGCAGGTTCAACGATGTCGATTTTAGGAGTATGTTTAGTTTAAATGATAACCCAACTCGCAACAATGGTTGGAAGTTGGATTTGAAACAGTTTAGGACTAGTGGTGTGTGAATTACTTTATGTATAAGATCTGTGACACATGGAACATGTTACCTTCAGAAGTTGTGGATCAGTTCAAGAAAAGGTTGACCAATCTTGCACACTATTGAGTGTGTAAAAAATTTTCTGTGGCACCCGTTGCCATTGGTACCTCGTCAGTATGGCCGCAGGCTCTCTCTCTCTCTCTCTCTTCTCTCTCCTCTCTCTCTCTCTCTCTCTCTCTCTCTCTCTCTCTCCTCTCTCTCTCTCTCTCTCTCTCTCTCTCCTCCTCTCTCTCTCTCTCTCTCCTCTCTCTCTCCTCTCTCTCTCTCTCTCTCTCTCTCTCTCTTCTCTCTCTCTCCTCTCTCTCTCTCTCTCTCTCTCTTCTTCTCTCTCTCTCTCTCTCTCTCTCTCTCTCTCCTCTCTCTCCTCTCCTCTCTCTCTCTCTCTCCTCTCTCTCTCTCTCTCTCTCTCTCTCCTCTCTCTCTCTCTCTCTCTCTCTCTCTCTCTCTCTCTCTCTCTCTCTCTCTCTCTCTCCGCTCTCTCTCTTCTCTCTCTCTCTCTCTTCTCTCTCTCTCTCTCTCCTCTCTCTCTCTCTCTCTCTCTCTCTCTCTCTCTCTCTCTCTCTCTCTCTCTCTCTCTCTCTCTCTCTCTCTCCTCTCCTCTCTCTCTCTCTCTCTCTCTCTCTCTCTCTCTCTCTGTTCGGCCGTACCTGGAGTATGCTGTGCAGTTCTGGTCGCCCACCCTCAGGAAAGATATTGAGAGGCTGGAGCGAGTGCAGGCGAGGGCCACAAAGTTAATCCCTTCGGTTAGGCATATGGGCTACAATCGACGGTTACGCGCCCTGAACTTGTTTTCGCTTGAAACTCGGAGGCTGCGCGGTCAACTGATCGAGGTTTTCAAGCTCTTACGAGGGTTCAACGATGTCGATTTTAGAAGTATGTTTAGTTTAAATGATAACCCACTCGCAACAATGGTTGGAAGTTGGATTTGAACGGTTTAGGACTAGTGTGTGTGGGAATTACTTTACGTATAAGATCTGTGACACATGGAACAGGTTACCTTCGGAAGTTGTGAACAGTTCCTCTGTGGATCAGTTCAAGAAAAGGTTAGACCAAATTTTGCACACTATTTGAGTGTGTAGAAAATTTTCCGTGGCACCCGTTGCCATTGGTACCTCCTCGGTATGGGCCGCAAGGCATTTTGAGGTACTTCTTTTCCTTGTAACTCCTCCTCCTTGTAACTCTCTCTCTCTCTCTCTCTCTCTCTCTCTCCTCTCTCTCTCTCTCTCTCTCTCTCGCGAGAAGTGCGCGACCAGGTGGCTCCCCACCTGGCTACAGTCTTCAACAAATCGTTGGAGATGGGCCAGGTGCCTGGTGACTGGAGAGAGGCCAACGTGACCCCTATCTTTAAGAAAGGGGATCACGAAAGTCCAGGGAACTATCGTCCTATTAGTCTCACTTCAGTTGTAGGTAAATTATTAGAAAGGATAATAGCTGATAGAATCGTTGACCATTTGGATTCCTACAAGCTGCTTGGGGACTCCCAACATGGGTTTAGACGGCATAGGTCGTGTCTCACCAACTTGCTCGAGTTTTTCCACGTCATGTTGAGTGAGTACGATAAGAGTAGGGCGATTGATATACTTTATCTCGACTTTCAGAAGCTTTGATAAGGTACCTCACCGCCGGCTAATGGCGAAAGTGCGCGCGCTGGGTATCGGTGGGAATAGGTAGTGGATTGAAAACTGGCTAAGGAATAGGCGGCAGAGGGTGGTAATTAAAGGGGCTAGTTCGGGTTGGGCCTCGGTCACTAGTTGGGTTCCTCAGGGTTCCGTTTTGGGGCCACTGTTGTTTACCATTTACATAAATGATATCGACGGTGGCATCGTCAGTCGGATCGCCAAATTCGCTGATGACACAAGCTTGGGGCCAATGTTGGACGCCCAAGCGATCGAGGAACTGCGTGCGGACCTAGGTAGGATAGGAGAGTGGTCCGAAAATGGCAAATGCCGTTTAACTTGGGTAAATGCAAAGTGATGCACATTGGCTACGCCAATCCCAAGTCGGACTACTCGATGTTGGGCAGTAATATCGAGGTGACTGATTTAGAAAAGGACTTGGGTGTGCTAATTAGCAGCGACCTTAAGTTTACGAAACAGTGTGTAGAGATGGAAAAGAAAGCCCAGAAACTATTGGGTTGTATATCAGGAGGCAATTTCAGTTTCGGAACAAGGAGATTGTGCTCTCACTGTACAATTCCCTTGTTCGGCCGTACCTGGAGTATGCTGTGCAGTTCTGGTCGCCCACCCTCAGGAAAGATATTGAGAGGCTGGAGCGAGTGCAGGCGAGGGCCACAAAGTTGATCCCTTCCGTTAGGCATATGGGCTACAATCGACGGTTACGCGCCCTGAACTTGTTTTCGCTTGAAACTCGGAGGCTGCGCGGTCAACTGATCGAGGTTTTCAAGCTCTTACGAGGGTTCAACGATGTCGATTTTAGAAGTATGTTTAGTTTAAATGATAACCCAATCGCAACAATGGTTGGAAGTTGGATTTGAAACGGTTTGGACTAGTGTGTGTGGGAATTACGTTACTTAAGATCTGTGACACATGGAACAGGTTACCTTCGGAAGTTTGAACAGTTCCTCTGTGGATCAGTTCAAGAAAAGGTTAGACGAAATCTTGCACACTATTTGAGTGTGTAAAGACATTTAGGACCTCAGTCTGCGGAAATTTCTTTTCCTGTAAAATAGTTGATATCTGGAACCAACTTCCCTCAGAGGATGTTTCCAGTCAAGTGTAAATCTGTTTAAAAATAGGCTAGACAAAGTACAGAACACACTCATAGTTTAAGATTAAAACCTCAGAAAACTCTGCAGGAGTTCGCTTGCTCGGTGTCTCTGTGAGCAAGCTAAATATAGAGCTATTTATATATTCTCCACTTTCCTGTAAAATTTCCTTGGCTACTTTTCCAGGGTCAAGGTATTTTCTTCAACCTTTTTCGTACCTGCCTCTGGCAGGGAGGGAGCGGAGGGTGGGGAGAGAGCCTTCTACTTTTCTATCCAGTTTTCTACTACTGCTAGCATAGTTTGAAGACAAAATTTTCCCTGGCACCCGTTGCCATTGGTACCTCCTCGGTATGGGCCGCAAGGCCTTTTGAGGTACTTCTTTTCCTTGTAACTCCTTGTAACTCTCTCTCTCTCTCTCTCTCTCTCTCTCTCTCATCTCTCTCTCTCTTCTCTCTCTCTCTCTCTCTCTCTCTCTCTCTCTCCTCTCTCTCTCTCTCTCCTCTCTCTCCTCTCTCTCTCTCTCTCTCTCTCTCTCTCTCTCTCTCTCTCTCTCTCTCTCTCTCTCTCTCTCCCCCCCTTGTTCAGTTTCGGAACAAGGAGATTGTGCTCTCACTGTACAATTCCCTTGTTCGGCCGTACCTGGAGTATGCTGTGCAGTTCTGGTCGCCCACCCTCAGGAAAGATATTGAGAGGCTGGAGCGAGTGCAGGCGAGGGCCACAAAGTTAATCCCTTCCGTTAGGCATATGGGCTACAATCGACGGTTACGCGCCCTGAACTTGTTTTCGCTTGAAACTCGGAGGCTGCGCGGTCAACTGATCGAGGTTTTCAAGCTCTTACGAGGGTTCAACGATGTCGATTTTAGAAGTATGTTTAGTTTAAATGATAACCCAACTCGCAACAATGGTTGGAAGTTGGATTTGAAATGGTTTAGGACTAGTGTGTGTGGGAATTACTTACGTATAAGATCTGTGACACATGGAACAGGTTACCTTCGGAAGTTGTGAACAGTTCCTCTGTGGATCAGTTCAAGAAAAGGTTAGACCAAATTGCACACTATTTGAGTGTGTAAAGACATTTAGGACCTCAGTCTGCGGAAATTTCTTTTCCTATAAAATAGTTAATATCTGGAACCAACTTCCCTCAAGGTTGTTTCCAGTCAAAGTGTAAATCTGTTTAAAAATAGGCTAGACAAAGTACTGAACACACTCATAGTTTAAGATTAAAACCTCAGAAAACTCTGCAGGAGTTCGCTTGCTCGGTCTCTGTGAGCAGCTAAATATAGAGCTATTTATATATTCTCCACTTTCCTGTAAAATTTCCTTGGCTACTTTTCCAGGGTCAAGGTATTTTCTTCAACCTTTTTCCGTACCTGCCTCTGGCAGGGAGGGAGCGGAGGGTGGGGAGAGAGCCTTCTACTTTTCTATCCAGTTTTCTACTACTGCTAGGATAGTTGAAAGAAAAAAACTTTCACGAAATTTTCCCTGGCACCCGTTGCCATTGGTACCTCCTCGGTATGGGCCGCAAGGCCTTTTGAGGTACTTCTTTTCCTTGTAACTCCTTGTAACTCTCTCTCTCTCTCTCTCTCTCTCTCTCTCTCTCTCTCTCTCTCTCTCTCTCTCTCTCTCTCTCTCTGTTTAAAAATAGGCTAGACAAAGTACTGAACACACTCATAGTTTAAGATTAAAACCTCAGAAAACTCTGCAGGAGTTCGCTTGCTCAGTGTCTCTGTGAGCAAGCTAAATATAGAGCTATTTATATATTCTCCACTTTCCTGTAAAATTTCCTTGGCTACTTTTCCAGGGTCAAGGTATTTTCTTCAACCTTTTTCTGTACCTGCCTCTGGCAGGGAGGGAGCGGAGGGTGGGGAGAGAGCCTTCTACTTTTCTATCCAGTTTTCTATCACTGCTAGGATAGTTGAAAGAAAAATAAACTTTCACAAAATTTTCCCTGGCACCCGTTGCCATTGGTACCTCCTCGGTATGGGCCGCAAGGCCTTTTGACTTCTTTCCTTGTAACTCCCTGTAACTCTCTCTCTTGCTCTCTCTCTCCCTCAGTTGGAGGGGGCTCAGGCTCCTGTGGAAGTTGCCCCCTCGTTAGTGAGGGGCTCTTCAACTCCCGACAGTTCTGGCTGTTCAGGAAACGGGCCGTGCTAGGTGGCGGTCAGAATAGGGAAGGCTACCTCAATCCAATGCTTTTTAATGCTAGGTCGATTAGGAACAAGTTTTGCGAGCTACGGGCGCTCTTAGCATCAGAATACCAAGATATCATTGCTATCACCGAGTCCTTGATTCATACTGATCGTAGGGACTATGTTGGGGAGTTCAAAATTCCTGGTTATAGAATGTTTCGGGAAAGACCGTACCCATGGGGAGGGGGGTCGGGTACTAATATATGTGAGGGACACGTTGAGTCCGGTTGACTGCCAGTTCCGGTCGGAACGGGAGCTGCTTGGCATCGATCTGAATGTGGGAGAGACGAACTATAGGTTAATCTTGGTGTACAGACCTCCGCATCTCCTCCTCGAGGAGGATACAGCCCTGTACACTGAACTCAGTAGCCTGCTAGAGGATAGGGTGTGTGTAGTTTTAGGAGACTTCAACTGTCGCAGCATAAAGTGGGAAGACAGGACTGCTGATGCTGAAGGGAGGAGGCTAGTTGACTTTGCTGATGAGAACTTCCTCACTCAGTGGATCAATGAGTCTACATGAGGCAAAAGCGTTCTAGACTTAGTATTCACGACCGAAGAAAACCTCATCACTGGCCTCACCATTGACGAATCATTGGGTGGGAGTGATCACGGTCTGATTAGGTTCCGTGTGTGCATCCCTCGGATGAAGCGTAGTAACTCGAGAGGCAGTAAGCTCGATCTCAGGCAGGCGGACTTTGTTAGCCTCCGGATAGCGTAGGTGAGATGGGGTTAGAGGTCGGCGGCGATGTTGAGGGAGTGTGGAGTGCATTCTGGGATGAGTTTATGGTGCTGCAGTCTGCTGCCATACCCTCAAAACCAGTCACCCCTGCTTCAACGCAGCCTAAGTGGTTAAATCATGACCGCTTCGGCTATCCGAAATAAGAAAGTAGCGTATAGGAGGGCGAAGGCCAATCGTTCCCATGAGAACACTGAAGCGTATGTCTGCCTGTGTAGGGAAGTGAAGGCGAAGGTTAGGCTAGCGAAACATAACGAAGAACTACGGGTGGCAAGCCTCTGCAAGGGGAACCCTAAGGAGTTCTTCAGTTATGTTAATAGTAGAAAGCCCATTAGAAGCATGATAGGACCGAAGCGGTGTTCTGCGGACCTCCGACGCGGACATCGCCAATGTGCTTAATGAGTACTTTGCTGGAGTGTTCACCAGGGAGGTCACCCACATCATCCCCAAGCCAGGCGTGAGGCACGAAGGTGCTGGCCTGGATAGTGTTTGATGTACCGCGACAATCGTTGCCGATAGAATAGACAAACTGAGCGTGTTTAAGGCTCCTGGGCCAGACCAGTTTCTCCCCAAAGTGTTGCGGGAGGTGCACGACCAGGTGGCTCCCCACATGGCTACAGTCTTCAACAAATTGTTGGAGATGGGCCAGGTGCCTGGTGACTGGAGGGAAGCCAATGTGACCCCCATCTTTAAGAAAGGGGGTCGGTGGGGAAGTAGGTAGGTGGATTGAAAACTGGCTGAAGAATAGGTGGCAGAGGGTTGTAATTAAAGGGGTTAGTTCGGGTTGGGCCTCGGTCACTAGTGGGGTTACTCAGGGTTCCGTTTTAGGGCCACTGTTGCTTATCATTTACATAAATGATATCGACGGTGGCATCGTCAGTCGGATCGTGAAATTCGCTGATGACACCAAGCCTTTGTTTTTTCACAGTAAATTTTCCATAAATATACCAGAAAATGTTTTGGCTATTTACACACAGTGGTTGCCATAGTGACAAATAAACAAATTTCAAAAGAGAAATACTGTCACCACACACTTTTGAATAATAAAGAACTATAACCTCACATGCACTAGACAGACTGACTTACCGGTATCTCATGGCTTGTCAATATTAATATAAAATAATTTAAATCACTAATGAGCAAAATGTTTGTAAAATGACAAATTAGACAATCAAATCCTGCAATCAGTCAGATACACACACAAAAAGATAGTTTAATCGCTTTTCAGGAGCTTTGTAAATGCATCTGATCTTAGCAGAAGCCAATAAGACAGTGATGATATGGTTTTAAATAATGCAATGAATTCTTGAAATAGCTTTAATTCTGCAGATTACAAATTGTTTGGGTACAAAAAATATCTATTTTTCTTTAGCCACCTCCAAAGCTGGCTTCAGCAAAACTTGAGTTGAGTCTAGTTGGATCTTGAGTTTTGAATGAAAAGAATGCGGCAGACTTTAGTTGACTTAACTTGTAGTCAGTTGGACAAAAAGAAAAGGCTTTATTAGTTTTACTAGACAACAAAAAGTTATCTGATTTCCTAGTTGGACTGAAAAGGTGGTAAATGCATTGTTTGTTGGCCTGATACAAAGTTAAGTAAACTAGTTAACTGAAAAAGTACATTTTTTAGAAATGGAAACTGAGTACATTTCTTGATTGTTAAAAGTAGTTTGACGCTATTTTGAGTAAAGCAATCAAAAGTTGAGGTGAAATATTTGTTAGGTTTGTGGTAAAGCACCAGTTGTTTAGCTGCAGGGCCTGGTTCGATTCTCAGCCCTTAGATATCAACAATTAAGTAGTGATTTGGATTCCATAACATACTAGGTCCCCTCCATCATATAATTTTATATCTTAGTTGTTACGATAGAGGTTAAAAACTGCCAAAAATTACTACTGGGCTTTTTATTTAGTCAAAAGGACTTTAATATTAGTAGAATAACCATTACTCACTGAACTTGAAATAGCAGAACTATTTATTTCACTACAGTGTTAGTATGTATTTAAAAGGTTTTCACAACTTTCATTTTAAAACAGCAAAGAATTATAAAGAAGAACCATTAGACTCCGAAGAGTATGGCGATGGAATTCAGGGTAATGAAAGTGGAGCTCTTCTCATTGATAGCTCAAAACCACCTCTTTCACGTAAATCAGTCGATAAAGATGATACTGTTTTTGTAGACTTTTCAGTAACAGACAGTTCATCAACTTGCATCAAAGAGGAGGAAGCAGTCTCAACAGAGGAACCCTTTGAACACCAGGTAGGAAAATTTTAAGAACTTCAGATCATAATTTAAGTAAACTTGCGTTGTTAATTTTGAAATACAGGTAGGTCTTGATGATACAAGCAGTTATGTTCTTCTAACCCCACTCGTATAGCGAATTCACGTATAATGAACTACATAACCTATGGGGAAAAATGGGGTTTGGTTCCTGAATATTATAAAATATATATATATATATATATATATATATATATTATATATATATATATATATATACATATATATTATACACACACATTTCAACTGCAAAGAACATGCAGTATAAATAACGTAAAGAACGACGCTTGTATAGGAGAACATTCCGTTCTCTCTTCCGTTCTCTCTTCTCATCTTGCGCGGAATGTTCTCCTATACAAGCGTCGTTCTTTACAATATATATATATATATATATATATATATATAAATAGCATAAAAATATGTACACTTGTATTATTATGTACACTTACTTGTATTACGAGTATATACACTTATTTGCCCTTGGAAGAGGGAGACTTGCCCTTGGAGATGGGAGACTTAAATATCAGCACCAAACCACCTTGGCTAGTGGAGGGCTGTGGTTCTGAAGGTGGAGGGGAAGGCTTGGGTGCGAAGAATTGGTGGAGTGTTGTCTGTGCTGCCCTAGCCTCCTTCTGCCAGTAAAGCTTCTCATATCTGCCCAGCAAGTCCAATAGCTTGGCCTTGAAGTCCAGAGCCCTCTCCAGCTGTGGGTTGCTGTTTACTGCCAGTTCAGCTAGCATCTGCCACCATCAATTATGTCACTCAAGCTCTTGGCTATGAATTCCTACATCACAGGCAAAGCTCCTCCTTCAGGGTCCTTGCTTTCCTCCTCATGGCAATGCTCATCCAGGAGGAACAGGTCCTCGTTGGAGAGCTTGTGAGTGTGAGAATCGAGGAGGTCAGCCACATCATCCTCATCAACCTCCTCGAACCCAGCCTCCTGAGCGAGGCTGATGATCTGGCTTGGCCACATGTTTCAAGTTTCCTTCTGCCTTCTCGTGAGATTCTTGTAAGAGTGGAGTTGTATAATGGAAAAGTCCTATAAATGCTAACCTTGTATTATGAATGCTCGTATAATGGGACCTACCTGTATAATATAATATAATTTAGTGTGTTTGGAAAGTTCATTGCTAAAATTTCATTTTAACATGAGCAGTACTGGGTAGGACTGGACATTAAGGTGTGTGCATTTTTAAGTATAAAATAACTAGGGTAATACTAATTGCCATTTCGCATAACAATCCTTTGGTACAAATATGATTCCTGGTAACCACATTGTATACTTTATTCACACCTGTTAACTAGGGTTAAGGTTACATTTAGGTTCAGTATATATATATATATATATATATATGAAAATTAGGGTTGTCCAAGATAGTATGGTAAAACTTCAAAACTTTAAAATGTCAATCTCATCAAAGCTGCTCTTGTTACACTATGCCAGTGCTGTCCAACTTCTATAAAGCGTGGCCAAGATGTTGCCTATAATCATACACTGTTGGTTAATACGACTTAGGAACCCGCTGAATGTTGTTTTCCCTACTAGAACTGACAAAATAGGGAAGAAAATTCAGAAATTAAATTTGGCAAATGTCCATTCTGCGGGCCGCAAGTTGGACAGCGCTGCACTATGCCATAGTAACACACACACAAAATTTTGAGCAAATTAGAGCAGATTTAGAGGTTGCTACAAATTGAAAATTTTTCATACTAGAATTATATTGGTTTGGGTAATTCCTTGTGTATGTGTGCAAATATGTGTGTAATATATATATATATATATATATATATTATATATATATATATATATATATATATATATATATATATATATATTACACACATATTCGCACACATACACAGGGGTTATGTTCCTGGGACCCTGCGTAAAGTCAGAAACCAAAAAATTGCCTAAATTGCCCTTAAATCACTATATATTGTAACTCTGTTATACATATAACATACTGATAACACAAAAGTGATGCAATTGGCAATGTTGAATTCCTTCCAGCATGCCATAACACTCTTCTTAGTGCCATCCTCCATGGCGTTGCGAATGTGCACGAAGGTGAGACATGTGCATACTGCCTTAAAGCACTGAAATTGTAAAATTATAACCGGCGTGTAGTTGAAACTGCGTAAGAAAAATCCGCGTAAGTTGCGAGTCATATATATATATATATATATATATATATATATATATATATATGCAGGGGTGTATATTCAGGGTGTGCTAGGTGTGTGCTGCACACCCAGTAGATTTTCTGTAAATTAATATTTAATTAACCCTTTGTCTCCCTCTCTCAACTTTAGTCAAGACAAAAAAGATGCCTTAACTCTTAACTCTGCGCTCGACTGTTACACTAGTTGAAATGAGCTACTTCAATTCATTTATTCAGATTGTCTTCACAACCATTCTGTAAAATTTTGGTACTGAACAATAGAAGTGTGCCTAGAGCTTGTTTGAGGTGCAAAATTTCAGTATTGCGGTGTGACGATATATATATATATTATATATATATATATATATATATTATATATTTTCTTCTCCCCTACTATGGGAATATAAATTTGTTTACCCCATGCCAAATCAAATGAAAAAGGGAGAGAGCGAGGGATCAGGATGGAGAGTGTGCGGTCTGTGGGACAGAACACCTTCCATCTGGGGCATTCAGGACAAATCACCCAAAAATTTAAAAATTTGTCACCACTCTGACCTGGATTTTAATGAAAATTGACATATGGGGTTTTTCCGGGTGCTGATTTCACTGGTTCAAATAAAAAAGTTCTATGACCTATAGTTTTTTTAAGATATGGGCCCCCAAAATCTTGGGGGCCCCACTTTACCACCTAACTTTAATGGCCAATAACTCCCAAACATCTTACCGTAGACCTATAAAACTATACATTTTTTGAATCAGCATGAAGAGATCTATTAAATGATACTGCATTCAAATGTGTAAAACAATAATGAAAAATTTTCCCCCTTTTTTATTTTTATTTTTGGACCCCCTCCCCCCCTAGACAGTGAAATAAAAAAAAATTGTTTTCATTTATTAAACTTCCATTAATTGTTAAAAGATACAAACAATAAAAAAAGTGGGTATGAAGTTGCAAGATATTTAAAAAATTATTGAAGAAATATGTACATTGACATTTGTACATTGTACATAGAAATTTTGACATTTTTACGCAGACTAAAATAGAGAACTACAAATGATATATTTACAGCCTATGTATAACTCATATTCACGCAGTCTCTCTCAAATGTTTGTTAATTATGCTTATTTTTATTACAGATGTGCTTATTTTGAGTCAAATCATATCTTATTTTTGAGATTTACAATTGTGTATTTTTAGTAATGAAAATGGTTAGATACTGTGATGATCCTTTACAAAAACATAAGAAAAGATACACAAGGATATAAGAACCATCAGCCAATCACTTTATGATCGATGTAAATGGAAACTACAAAGGAATACTGTACTATGTAGCAACTGTAGAAAATTATTGACCCGGAGACCAGAGTTGCTATCAACATTACAAAGTGAAGAGTCTGATCACAATCAGTCTTCTGAGAATGTTATTTCAGAAAGTGATGAATATGATCCAAGTATATCAAGTAATGTCAAAGAAGAGGTTTCTCAAGTTCTAGAAAGTCTTGCTGTGACTCCAGTGAAGAAGCGTAAGTATTTAATGAAATTAATATGTTGACATATTAATTATTATTGTCCATATATATCAAATGGAGTCAAATATTTATTAATTCAAAAATTTCAGATGGTTTGGGTTCCTCAAGAAAGGAATCAAAAGCTATTCAAACAATAGAAAAAGCATGTCATTCTTTAAAACGAAAGCTAGAAACAAGTTTAGGAATTGAGATCCCAAGCCCATCAAAAGCTGCAAAGTTGGATCATGAAACTCAAAGGTATGAATTTTAAAATGATACGCTATTATTAAGTAGGAATATAGGTACCTAAACTAAAACTGAAGCATAAAAACAAAATGTAGGTATTCACCTTTGATAGTAGAAACTAGAAGCACAACTCCCTAAAGATTGGAGATCAGTGGGCCCATTAAATCATTTGGAATTCATTTGGTCACAAAATAATTTTTGGTTTAATTTGACTATCTCAAAGAATGGTCATTTTGTTACACTTGAAATCAATATTATAATCCAAAAAATTTAATATGCACATGTAATGTTTTGTTTATAGCTATTATGCATTCATGAATTTGTTTCAGGTCAATGATTCATCTCATGAATGAACTGGTTGAAGCTTTCCATTCTACTGACAGTTATGAGAGGAAACTCAAAATATTGACATTATCTCCATTTACTATATCAAAAACTATAAATCTATTTCAGACAACTGAATATTTAGTTAAGAAAAGCAGAAACATAAAACAAAGACTTGGAATTATTCCTGAAATTGAACCAATGTCAAAAGGAAAAGTAATAACTAAAGATACTAAAGATTCTGTTTAGAAATTTTTCAAATCAGATAAAATTAGTCATTTGTGCCCAGGTACAAAAGACTGCCTGAGTATCAGAAATGAAAGTGGGTATAAAGAATCTGTGCAGAAAAGACTGGTGTTAATGAATCTGAAAGAAGCTTTTAGTCTCTATAAAAATAATCCAGATAGTCCCCAAATTGGCTTCTCTAGTTTTGCCAGCCTTTGCCCCAGACATTGTGTTTTAGCTGGAGCTGCTGGTACCCATTGTGTGTGTGTGTGTGTGTGTGTACATACCACCAGAATGCCAAAATACAATTCTCAGCTTTGGGTGTCAAAGGGTTGGAATACACAACTCTTATGGAGAAAGCAGTGTGTGATGTCAACAACAGGAATTGCATGATGCAAATATGTAATCTTTGTCCAAAAGAACAAGGTAGCTATTAAGAATTTTTTGCTCACTTTTCAAAGTGTTAACGATCCTGAATGTGAGGAAATAAAATATAAAAAATGGATTACTACAGATCGATGCAATATGGTTGAAAAAATAGAATCTGTAGATTATTTTATAAATTCATTAAGCACAAAAATTGTCAAATTGACACGTTATCACTTTATTGCAAAGAATCAGAGTGCATTTCTGAAAAACCTGAAAAATAATTTAAATAGCCATACAGCTGTAGTTCTTTGTTAACAGTTGTAAACATGAAGATTTTGGGCTGGAATGTGAGTGGCATTTCTTTGCCACAAGCCATGGTAAGAGCACTTGTGATGGGATTGGGGGTACAGTGAAAAGATCCGTAGCCAGAGCGAGTATGCAGAGAACATTCGCAAATCAAATATTAACACCAGAAGACATGTTTGAATTTTGTTCAAACAATATAAGTGACAGCATAAATTTTTTTTTTCAATAAAGTCTGAAGAAATTGAAGCTGTGGAAAAATTTTTAAGTGACAGATATGAAAAAAGTATGCGGCTGACAGGAACACAAAAATTCCACAGATTTGTACCTATTAATGCAAATAACAAAACATTTGAATTATCTTCTGATGAAGTTGGTGAGGTGAGGATTATAAGCAAAGTTTTTCTGGGTGAAGATAATGTTGAAGTTAATCCAAAAATAGGAGAGCACATAGTTTTACTTACAATGATCAGAAATGGTTGGGATTTGTACATTCCTATAATGAGGAATTTGATGACTTTGAGGTTAGCTTTTTCCACAAATTAGAGATACATGCCACATATCAAGAGATAAAAATTTAGGTTTATTAAGCACACCAACTTTAAAGCCAGGAACAATGCATATTCAATATGTTTTCCCAGAAAATGAGTTGAAAAAACTTGTGTAATTATGAATCAGCTTGATGTAATATGTGTTTTCAATTTGTATTTTTGTTGTTTATTTTCATCCATGTGAATATATCATTTGTAGTTCTCTATTTTAGTCTGCAGGCATAAAAATGTCAAAATTTCACAATGTACATATTTTTTCAATAATTTTTAAAATATCTTGCAACTTGATACCTGCATTTTTTTATTGTTTGTATCTTTTAACAATTAATGTGAGTTTAATAAATGAAATTTTTGTTTTTGGATTTCACTGCCTAGGGGGAGTGGGGGTCAAAAATAAAAAAAGGGGGGGGGGGGGGAATTTTCATTATTGTTCTACACATTTGAATGTGGTATCATTTAATAGATCTCTTCATGCTGATTCTAAAAATGTATAGTTTTATAGGTCTATGGTAAGATGTTTGAGAGTTATTGCCCATTAAAGTTAGGTGGTAAAGTGGGGGCCCATATCTTAAAAATATGGGTCATAGAACTTTTTTATTTTGACCAGTAAAATCAGCACCTGGAAAAACCCCATATGTCAATTTTCATCAAAATCTGAGTTGGAGTGGTGACGCATTGGGTGATCTCTCCTGGAATACCCCATATATGGTGAAGTGGGCGAGGCCTATGTTGCCATGGCCAGCATTAGACAGCTTCTCAGCATTATTGCTCACTATTTTTCTCCGAAAAGAAGACTTGAGTTTGTGTAAATAAGTTTGATGCTTAAAGGAGCCCGTAGGAAATTGGTGTTAGATTTTTTACAGTTCACCTAAATTCTCCAAGTGTTTAGTGTAATATTGAGAAGGTGGATTGCATATGCTTACCATATTACTATTAAGATTTATTAATAACTAAGTTAACATGAATTTCAGTTATTAATTTTACTCCACATGATATTCCGCATACCCAATTCACGCAGTCACCATCCGTCATTGACAGAGCTGGGCAGTATTTAAATACATTTGTATTTAAATACGTATTTAAATACATTTGTGTATTTAGAACTGTATTTATAAATACATTGTTTTTCATGTATTTAAATACAGTATTTAAATACTTTAATGAGTATTTAAATACAATGTATTTAAATACTCAAAATATAAAAATGTAAATACTTTTACTGGTTTAATACACGTTCTGTACTAGCACAGTACGACGTGTCGACAGTGTAGTACAGCATGGTTCATGTTTCAACGTGTCAGTTCAATCAGTTGTGTGCCACTCTTAGTCGAAAGCGGTTGATTTCTTTATCGTGTGTGTGTCATGGCTTAGTGAATTAGTGAATGCATATGTTAAAAGTTGTATGTATTTAAAATGTATTTACAAATGTATTTAAATACAATTGATGTATTTTGTATTTAGTATCTAAATACATTCGTAAAATGTATTTAGTATTTAGTATTTAAATACACTTCTCCCATGTATTTAGTATTTAGTATTTAAATACACTTCTCCCATGTATTTAGTATTTAGTATTTAAATACATTCAATGTATTTATTGCCCAGCTCTGGTCATTGATATATAGGTTATGAGAGATAGCTGCAAAGGATACACAATATACAAAATTATCACTATACAAAACTATACATGTACAAAACCCACATATTAATTCGTCTTGGGTTGAGTGACCTTGAATCAAGCACTGACTTGATTCTCCCTGAGTTTGCAGATTTTGACAAGGAAAGGCTGGAAATGTGGGGCCTCTTAATGCAGTGTGTAGTAGGTAGCTGTATGATGTGGGTAAAACATTGATTTTGTGATAGAGCAGAAATAAACTTTGTATATTTTTGGTAAGTAAAAATCTCATTAGATATACAGTAAACCCTCGATAAGTAGGAATTTGGGATGAGTCGGACTCGTCCTCTGTCAAGTGCTATTATTCTTTTTTATTTTACTGAGAGAAATGTTTTATTTCCTATGTGAAGTGCCATTATTATTTTGTTTCTTTTACTAAGTGAAGTGTTTTTTTAATACTGTATTGTACGAAAAGGTAAATGTAAAATTTTTTGTTTTGTGTTTTTAATGTTTATTTTGTTTATTTCGAACATTGTATTAGACTCTCACTAATCTAACTTAAAAGGTTAGAGAGTATTTGTGTCTCTTTAGGGGTAAATAGGGGGTAATTAATGTAATTTGCGACGAGTCAGACTGGCTAGAGCCCTATTGCTGCGGTGGCTGTGTAGGCCATAGTCCCCAAGTATCTCTATTGTCGAACCACCCAGCACCTTTTCACATTTCTTGGTTCAGGATAGTCAAGAGACTGGGCAAAGATGTAACCACCTCTGGTATCTAGGAATGCCCCTCTTGTCAGTGGTTTATTTCCGGGAGATTATTCAGGTCTGACTCACACGTTAACTGTAAAGGACTTCCCCCCCAATTCAGGTGTCTAAATCTGACTCTCCAATGAGTAGGAAAACCAATCACTCAGAGTCCAAGAAAGGGCTGGAATTCAAAGGTAGACCTAATAGAAGTAAACTACTCAGTTTGTTTTTCCCTTTATTATATCTGAAATAAACAATTATTCAGCGTGACAGTATAAACATAACAAAGACTGGCAATGAATCCCAATTAACAAAACCTCTGGGAAACCAATACCACTTAGTGAGATTTGGCAGAAAGGATAGAAAGTAAGTGGGAGACAAGTACCGGAAAAGACTTGCACAGAATGTTAACCCCTGTCCCAGCCTAGTTACCCTCCAAACTTGACCCCTCCCTTATGACCTGAGTTTCAATTTCATTATACAATTTATACACTGGCTAGTTAGTAGGGTCAGGGTCACCAACCTGATTGCAGGCAGATCCCACTGGCCAACAGTGGTGGACACACCCTCAATGGACTGCGTAGCTCCCACTGGATTGGATCCACAATCCAAGCCTGATGAGTCTGGACCACATGAGTTGAATCCCAACTGGTTGCCTAGACAACACAAGATTATTAGTTACATGCACCAGGCACCATTAATCACAATAATAACATAACGCGATTAATCACAAACATTAACTGGAATCATGACTTCATAATTGATCACTGGAAAATATAATTTACTTATGAAATCAACGCACATAAATAATAAATAACCAACATAAAAAATAATATAAATATAAACTATAAACATTGACAATTATGGCAAACCTATCTCACATGAGTTAATCAACCTATATTCAGTGCCAAACAAGCATGGGCAAAAACCTACTCTGGAATAATACAACTGGTGACCTATAATAATGATAATCGGTTCTAGCTAGTTACATGACAGGGTGGCAAACCTATCTATACTCAGTCACAATTTCAACAACCTATATATAGGCCTACTTTTAATAATAATAATTAATAATGATAATGATGGTGAAATACAAATGACAACATAATAACTAGGAATAAGGATGAAGAACAAGTCTTTATTCCTATTGTACACTGGCCAAAGATTACAAGCTAAAGCACTTAACATCATACCTTTAAAGGCTTTCCAAACTCCCTTGGCTTCCAACCTTCTATTCCAGTTTCATAGCCTTTTCATAGGCTTCCCAGATCAAATAGTCTGGATGTTACCTCTAGGGTTTACAAATTAACAGGCTTACTAACTAGACTCCTGTGGGAGAGAAAAACTTGTGAGAAGAACCAGATAGGACTTGAAAAGTGGGGTGAGGTTTTTGTGAAAAACTCCAAAACCCCAAAAGGGGGATTTGAAAATCAGAGGTGGGGGGGCTGAGAAACTTTACAGCCTATGGAAAAACCACAACATGGTATCATATGTGGTACCTTTATTTCATAATTAAATATAAATTATTAATTAATTGAATTAAATAGCTATACAAAATTGGCTCGGGATTGGTGACATAGCCTAATGGGAATGAAATGATTGCCATACATGCATAGAAACCGTATGTAGGCGTCGGGTCTGTACAACCACGAGAAACCTTCATTTATATCACATGAACCAAATTTTCCATTTGCTAACCCATGCAAAATACAAGGGAGAAAGAGTCAACAACCTTTGCCAAATCAGCAATTTATACTGAAATATGAAGATATATTAAAGGAACGGCTCTCAGGGCTGTTTATGTTACAGCGAACGCTTTAAACAGGGAGGATGTGTTTTTGTCTTCCCTAAAGTTCTGAGTGAATTCCTTATAATAAAATTAATACATAAAATAGGATAGGCCTATCCCAGAAGTGTCTATATTGTGACAGCCCATATTTATTACAAGACGTTAACTCATTGCGTAACTCCATCATGGCGGCCCTACACCAAAAAAGATCATAATGCCCTGCATCGAAGCAAACTAAGATCCATCAAAATTAAGGTGAGGCAATTTCATTTTCATTCTAATATTAGGCATCTAAAATCCCGACGCTAAAATTACCATAAACAATTAAATATAAAGAGGTCCTTTAAAGACCTACATATTCATAACTCTCTAACGAAAAAATATAGGGCTTTTGTCGTTCACTCTCCACTGAAATCTGCTGGACATTTCCAACAGATGAGGGTAACAGGCAATCAACCCATAGCTCTATATAGTTTTCCATATGGTGGCCCGTATGTGGGGAAGGGTTGTTTGCTGTGAAAACCTTAACCTTGAATAAAATAACAAAACAGAATTAAAACAAACAAAAAAATAATAAAATTACGCCTTATCAAACATTTTGACATCTGAACAGAATTTATTCCATGTTTGGCTTTTTCATTACATATAAATAATAATAAATTACGAAGCCTACCTCACAAAGTAGACCCTACTCTTTACACTCAAGGCCTATTCTAACTAAAAACACTAAATTTATAATTCAACCTATGGTGTAGGTTATAAAATTTATTTCAGCAATTTAACTTACTCATAAGACTCATTAACATCACAAAAATTAAGTGCAGAACTGTAACATCACAAAAAGTAAGTGCAGAACTGTAACATCACAAAAAGTAAGTGCAGAACTGTAACATCACAAAAATTAAGTGCAGAACTGTAACATCACAAAAATTAAGTGCAGAACTGTAACATCACAAAAATTAAGTGCAGAACTAAAATTATACATACAGTACCTATATAAATATATACAAAACAAAGACTGTGTTAATGAAAACGGCTGGAGTATTGTCATATTTCCTATGGAAAATAAATTAAATTGCAACACCCTTTCATTTTGGAAAGAGTGAGGACTTTATAAAATGCTACACTTTTTATATTAAAAAGTGAGGAAAAACAAAAATGGAATAACAAATAAAACATAAATTAATTATAGGTAATCTAAGATGGGTTTTGTGGCCTTCCCTTGGCCACAGCCCAAACTATTACAAGGGTTTTGTGGCCTCCCCTTGGCCATAGCCCAAACTATTACAAGGGTCTTGTGGCCTACCTTGGCCACAACCCAAACTATTACAAGGGTTTTTGGCCTACCTTGGCCACAACCCAAACTATAACAAGGGTCTTGTGGCCTCCAGGGCCACAGACCAAACTATTACAAGGGTCTTGTGGCCTACCTTGGCCACAACCCAAACTATAACAAGGGTCTTGTGGCCTCCCTTGGCCACAGACCAAACTATTACAAGGGTCTTGTGGCCTCCCTTGGCCACAGACCAAACTATTACAAGGGTCTTGTGGCCTCCCTTGGCCACAGACCAAACTATTACAAGGGTCTTGTGGCCTACCTTGGCCACAACCCAAACTATAACAAGGGTCTTGTGGCCTCCCATGGCCACAGACCAAACTATTACAAGGGTTTGTGGCCTCCCCTTGGCCACAGCCCAAACTATTACAAGGGTCCTGTGGCCTCCCCTTGGCCACAGCCCAAACTATTACAAGGGTCCTGTGGCCTCCCCTTGGCCACAGCCCAAACTATTACAAGGGTCTTGTGGCCTCCCCTTGGCCATAGCCCAAACTATTACTAGGGTCTTGTGGCCTACCTTGGCCACAACCCAAACTATTACGAGGGTTTTGTGGCCTCCCCTTGGCCACAGCCCAAACTATTACGAGGGTTTTGTGGCCTCCCCTTGGCCACAGCCCAAACTATTACAAGGGTTTTATGGCCTCCCATGGCCAGAGACCAAACAACACAAAAACAGTACAGGATTCAAAGCCCCAAGCCCTCCAGATCTACCTGTGGAGGAGTAACATTTACTCCACTAAAACTACGGGTATTGACTAGTCTGAAGTGGTAGGAGGTTTGGATAGGCCTATCCCCAGAAGTGTCTATATTGTGACAGCCCATATTTATTACAAGACGTTAACTCATTGCGTAACTCCATCGTGGCGGCCCTACACCGAAAAAGATCATAATGCCCTGCATCGAAGCAAACTAAGATCTATCAAAATTAAGGTGAGGCAATTTCATTTTCATTCTAATATTAGGCATCTAAAATCCCGACGCTAAAATTACCATAAACAATTAAATATAAAGAGGTCCTTTAAAGACCTACATATTCATAACTCTCTAACGAAAAAATATAGGGCTTTTGTCGTTCACTCTCCAATGAAATCTGCTGGACATTTCCAATGGATGAGGGTAACAGGCAATCAACCCATAGCTCTATATAGTTTTCCATATGGTGGCCCGTATGTGGGGAAGGGTTATTTGCTGTGAAAACCTTAACCTTGAATAAAATAACAAAACAGAATTAAAACAAACAAAAATAATAAAAATTACGCCTTATCAAACATTTTGACATCTGAACAGAATTTATTCCATGTTTGGCATTTTCATTACATATAATAATAATAAATTATGAAGCCTACCTCACAAAGTAGACCCTACTCTTTACACTCAAGGCCTATTCTAACTAAAAACACTAAATTTATAATTCAACCTATGGTGTAGGTTATAAAATTTATTTCAGCAATTTAACTTACTCATAAGACTCATTAACATCACAAAAATTAAGTGCAGAACTGTAACATCACAAAAATTAAGTGCAGAACTGTAACATCACAAAAATTAAGTGCAGAACTGTAACATCACAAAAATTAAGTGCAGAACTGTAACATCACAAAAATTAAGTGCAGAACTGTAACATCACAAAAATTAAGTGCAGAACTAAAATTAAAATTATACATACAGTACCTATATAAATATATACAAAACAAAGACTGTGTTAATGAAAATGGCTGGAGTATTGTCATATTTCCTATGGAAAATAAATTAAATTGCAACACCCTTTCATTTTGGAAAGAGTGAGGACTTTATAAAATGCTACACTTTTTATATTAAAAAGTGAGGAAAAACAAAAATGGAATAACAAATAAAACATAAATTAATTATAGGTAATCTAAGATGGGTTTTGTGGCCTTCCCTTGGCCACAGCCCAAACTATTACAAGGGTTTTGTGGCCTCCCCTTGGCCACAACCCAAACTATAACAAGGGTCTTGTGGCCTCCCATGGCCACAGACCAAACTATTACAAGGGTTTTGTGGCCTCCCCTTGGCCATAGCCCAAACTATTACAAGGGTCTTGTGGCCTACCTTGGCCACAACCCAAACTATAACAAGGGTCTTGTGGCCTCCCAGGGCCACAGACCAAACTATTACAAGGGTCTTG
Organism: Bathynomus jamesi; assembly: GCA_023014485.1. Classification (NCBI taxonomy): domain Eukaryota; kingdom Metazoa; phylum Arthropoda; class Malacostraca; order Isopoda; family Cirolanidae; genus Bathynomus; species Bathynomus jamesi. The sequence continues at coordinate 73,635 of JAJOZX010011237.1, forward strand.
TGGCCTACCTTGGCCACAACCCAAACTATAACAAGGGTCTTGTGGCCTCCCATGGCCACAGACCAAACTATTACAAGGGTCTTGTGGCCTCCCATGGCCACAGACCAAACTATAACAAGGGTCTTGTGGCCTCCCATGGCCACAGACCAAACTATTACAAGGGTCTTGTGGCCTCCCTTGTCCACAGACCAAACTATTACAAGGGTCTTGTGGCCTCCCTTGGCCACAGACCAAACTATTACAAGGGTCTTGTGGCCTACCTTGGCCACAACCCAAACTATAACAAGGGTCTTGTGGCCTCCCATGGCCACAGACCAAACTATTACAAGGGTTTTGTGGCCTCCCCTTGGCCAGCCCAAACTATTACAAGGGTCTTGTGGCCTCCCCTTGGCCATAGCCCAAACTATTACAAGGGTCTTGTGGCCTACCTTGGCCACAACCCAAACTATTACGAGGGTTTTGTGGCCTCCCCTTGGCCACAGCCCAAACTATTACAAGGGTTTTATGGCCTCCCCTTGGCCACAGCCCAAACTATTAGAAGGGTTTTATGGCCTCCCATGGCCAGAGACCAAACAACACAAAAACAGTACAGGATTCAAAGCCCCAAGCCCTCCAGATCTACCTGTGGAGGAGTAACATTTACTCCACTAAAACTACGGGTATTGACTAGTCTGAAGTGGTAGGAGGTTTGGATAGGCCTATCCCCAGAAGTGTCTATATTGTGACAGCCCATATTTATTACAAGACGTTAACTCATTGCGTAACTCCATCGTGGCGGCCCTACACCAAAAAAGATCGTAACGCCCTGCATCGAAGCAAACTAAGATCCATCAAAATTAAGGTGAGGCAATTTCATTTTCATTCTAATATTAGGCGTCTAAAATCCCGACGCTAAAATTACCATAAACAATTAAATATAAAGAGGTCCTTAAAGACGTACATATTCATAACACACTAACGAAAAAATATAGGGCTTTTGTCGTTCACTCTCCACTGAAATCTGCTGGACATTTCCAATGGATGAGGGTAACAGGCAATCAACCCATAGCTCTATATAGTTTTTCATACAGCCCCCACACTATATAGTCCGACTTATCGAGGGTTTACTGTATATGTTACAGCCTTTTTGTGAAATTGGCCTTTTTGCAAAATGGCTGGCCCATTTGCAAAAAAGGCCAATATGATGGTCTTTTTGCAAATGGGCATTACAATGCCAGCCACTTTGCAAACAGGCTGGCATATTGGCCATTTTGCAAAATGACTGGTAATGTTGGCCATTTTGTGAAATGGCACAACTTCACATTGAACTGGACAGTGAATTGCCTAGTTAGGTTAACTGAATGCCCAGTTACGTCAACTGTCCACCCTTGACAATTGGTTAAGACATGATATTTTCATTGTTTAACAAAAATATCACACCTTAGCCTAACCAATTGTCAAAGGTGGACAGTTGACCTAACCAGGCATTCAGTTGACCTAACCGGCCATTCACTGTCCAGTTCAATGTGAAGTTCTGCTATTTCGTAAAATGGCTTGCTGGATAACCAGCCATTTTGCAAAATGCCCAATATGCCAGCCTGTTTACAAAGTGGCTGGCATTGTAATGTCCATTTGCAAAAAGGCCATCATATTGGCCTTTTTGCAAATGGACAGGCCATTTTGCAGAAAGGACAATTTTGCAAAAAGGCTGTAACATATTGTATTCATATTATGAATTATTTTACAATATTTAGAAGCTACAAAGCTGCTACATGCATATACAGGGTGTCCCATAAGTCCAGCATCAGAAAAAATAATAAAAAAAATAAAACAAAAACTTTTATTTACAGAATGTGCTCAATATGTCCGCCATTGTTTTCAATACACAAATTCAGACGTGATACCCAGTCAGCAAGCACATGGTGAATGATGTCAGGAGTAATGGTGTTACATGCCCCAATAATGTGCTGCTGCAAATGTTCAACACTCCTAATTTTCTCTGCGTATACCAGCGCTTTCAAGTGGCCCCAGAGATAAAAATCTAGTGGCGTGAGATCCGGGCTTCTAGTTGGCCATTCCACAGGCCCTCGACGTTCTATCCAATGACCAGGGAATTGTTGGTACAGGTATTCCCTTACTTGGGTGCTGTAATGTGCAGGAGCACCATCTTGCTGGAACCATGTTAGGAAATTTCCTTATTCATTCAAGACACTGGGAAATGCTTCTTCCTTGAGCATATGTAGGTAGGTGCCTCCAGTGACATGTTCATCGAAAAAGAGGGGGCCTATGATGCGATCCTTCCAAATGCCACACCATACCATCACCCGAGATGCACCTTGTTCCTTTGAAGAGGTATACCAGTGAGGGTTGTTTTGAGACCAGTAGCAGGTGTTCTGTCGATTTACCTCACCATTTCCATAAAAAACAGCCTCATCACTGAACAGAATGGTGGATGGGAAATTGGCATCCTGAGCATATGAATTATGGTTTGTAGAAATAGAAAAATATGAATTTCTCCTATGATGCCAGACTTATGGGACACCCTGTATACTGAAATGGGGGCACAGACAAAAACTCACCAGACAAATGTTTTTGTAAAATACATACACTCTAGTCTAGATCTTAAGATCTCGAGATTTTAGACTCATTATAGATAATTACTCTTCATCTTTCAAATTGTTCATCTTTCAAATTGTTCATCTTTCAAATTGTTCATCTTTCAAATTGTTTTGTTTTTAACCAACCAACCAATAAATGCAAAAAACTTCACTTTTTTCTATGTGAAGGTCAAAATATGAAAATAAAAACCCACTCTAATAGACAGAGTTTATTTCCACAACAGTTTCGACGCCCACTGGCATCCTCCTCGGGTGGATACAGAAAAATGAATGAACCAAAACAAGAGGGAAAAACAGTCCAGGGACCGACTGTTAAGAAATTTGCACCAAGGTTAGATCCCATTCTCCCGACACCAGAAGGGCATTTTCATTAAGTACATTCGCACAAATTTTAAAACTATCTTCCTGTTCTGAACATACAGATTCTATTTTTTTTTTTTTTACATAATTATTACATTTATTAATAAATTTGTTACATTTAATATTGCATAATTATTTATTACAGAAATTATAAATTTATTATTACATTGGTGATTGCATTGTTGTTTATTATACAGAACTTATAAACCGAAAAACGAATGAAAAAGGCGATTAGGAAACAATCCAGAAACCATTGAGAAATTCACACCTAGGTTAGATACTGTTCTCCCGACACTGGAAGGGCATTTTATTACAGGGTCCGCTTATAAGTATATTCCCACAAATTAAAACTATCTTCTTGGTCTATACATACAGATTCTAATATTTTGACAATTACTGCATTTATTATTGCATTTACATTTTTTTTTTTAACATTTATTATTATTACCTTTACCCTAATTATTAAATTTATAATATTACCTTTATTATTACATCTGTTGCATTTATATTTATTTCCACATTTATTACTTCCATTATTACATTTACTAAAAGCGAGTAAGAAAACAATCCAGAGACCTTTAAGAAATTCACACTTAGGTTCGAACACATTCCCACGACTCCGTAAGGGATTTTTTGACCAAGAATCTCATTAAAGGATCTAACTTATAGGGTCATTCCATGTCAACTCAGCCACAAAATGGCACTTTTTGCACTCACCCCTTTCAATTTTGCTCATACTTGGCACAATAGCAGATATACATGCCAAACTTAAATTCCCAAATTATTAGAGCTGACTGTTCTTTGGTTACTGAGATACAAGGTCACAAAGTTGTGACATTTTGACCTTTTTTGCGTTAAATGACTATTTTCAAAATGGTGTAACTAAAAAACTATTAAAGCTAGAGCATTGATTTTGGTCTCATTTTAAAGCTCTTTAGTAGCCCCTTGTTTATTGTCTCTTGTTAAATATCTCTACTGTGAAAAATAAAAAAGCCCTTCAAAAGTTGACCTTTGACCTTGAATAAAAAAAAATACCTTCTCCTAAAAAATTCAATTTTTTTACATTAATACCTTGAGTCATGTACAACAAAATCCCAAGAAGCTGTAAGTGGCTGATAACTAGTTCAATGTATAAAAAATAAATGAAGTTGGCATCATTCTTCAATTTTAGATTTTTTTTGTCAGTTCATTTATTTAAAAGTTCTGTTCTGATATAGTGTCAGTGAAGACTTAGTTCAACTTAACATTATTAGTTCAAAAACCTTTTTGTGACCTGTGCCAAAAGAAGTCTTTTAAAAGACAACCAGGGTTAAACCCCTCGACAGCCCAAAATCTACTGGAGTAGCGCTGATCCAAAGGCCCAACTAGTATATAAGTACTGTCAACTTTACAGAGTTGATTCCTGACTTCAAGTTAAAGTTAATTTATTTTTACTAAATACATGTATAGAAATTTATTTAATAATTCATTAATTGTTCATTGTTTTCTTTTCAGGATTTTCTTTGTGCTTTTGTGATTTCAGAGTACAAACATGGAACATTTAAAACTGAAACAGAAGTGTGCTGATCCTTTGCTGCGTCACAAAGGTCAGTATCGAAAGAAGAGTTTGAGAATTGTACCACAGGAACTTGTAAATAAGTTTCCCGATCTGCACTTAACACTACATCACAGACTTTGTAAGCAGTGTAGAGAACATCTTGAGTCCTTGCCTGAGAAAGGAATAGGCACTTTGAATTCAGACATAAATGATGATTCTTCTTGTAGTAGTGAACCACCTGAAGATCTTGAGAAAATTGAAAATGTTGACAATAGTGATGCATCAACTTCAGAGCAAAACCATGAGATGTGTACTTTGAATGCTTTTTGTTTCAATTGGTGAATCACCCATAAAAAGAGAGCTTGTAGAGCAAAAGTCATATGGAGTTAAAAAACTAAGCAAGGTGACAGAGACAGTTAAGAAGAGAATGGAAACAGTTGCAGGAAAAGAGATTTCTGACTCACAATTTAAGGAGCCATCTGGAGATGTAGACTGTTTAGAAATAATAAATCAACTCAAGGAAAAATTCAAAATGAAAATACTAAAAGAAGTGATAAAATAAAAATCCTCACTGTATTGCCCAAAAGTTGGAGCATTAGGAAAATTGCTTCAGCATTTAACACAACAAGGCATACAGCATCTATTGCTAAAAAAATAGTTGAAGAAAAAGGTGTCCTTTCAGACCCAAATCCAAAGGGTGGGAAAAGAATTAAACAGGATACTGTTGACGCTATTAAAGCATTTTATCTTTCAGAAGACATCAGTAGAACAATGCCAGGAAAGAAAGACTATTGTAGTATCATTGACAATGAAAGAGGAAGGATACATTTGCAAAAGCATCTTTTACTTTGCAATTTAAAAGAAGCCTATCATATTTTCAAAGAAAGAAATCCTTTTGTTATTGCTGGAGCAACAGGAACTCACTCAGTATGTGTCTGTACAATTCATCAGAATGCCAAACTTATGTTTGTAGGAGCTGAATTAGAAAAACTAACTGCAAATGATGACACACCTATTAAGAATGTACGTCATTGTGTTGCCTTTATGGAATGCAATCCTGCCTCACAGAAATGCTGCCTCAGACAATGTGAACAATGTGGAGATCCATCAGATTTAAAAAAACAGACTACTGGACATATTTACAAACAACTTCATTGATATCATAAATTTTAAAAAGTGGACCAATACAGATCAGTCAAATCTTGAATCAGTAGAACTGAATACAGATGAATATATTGACCAATTCTGTAACCAACTGAAAGAATACCAGATACATGACTTCAAGACAAAGATGCAAGCAACTTATTACCGTGAAACAAAAATGTCTTTGAAAGATGGTGAGGTCCTTGCTGTGTGTGATTTTGCTGAAAATTATTCCTTTATTCTTCAAGATGAGGTTCAGAGCTTTCACTGGAACAATGAGATGGCTACTCTACATCCATTTGTTATTTACTATAAAAAGGAGAAGAGATTGCTCACCTTAGCTTTGTTATTATTTCAGAGTGTAATATCCATAACACAGTTGCTGTACATTTGTTTCAAAAGCATCTGATAAAATTCCTAAAAGATAATATCTCATCCATCGGTTCCATCCACAAAATAATTTACTTTTCAGATGGGTGTGCAGGACAGTATAAGAACTGCAAAAACTTTTTGAATCTTTGCCATCACAGAGATGATTTTGGAATTGAGGCAGAATGGAATTTTTTTTGCAACAAGTCATGGAAAGGGACCCTGTGATGGTGTTGGAGGCACAGTTAAGAGATTAGCTGCAAAAGCTAGTCTACAACGACCTTATGATGAACAGATCCTTACTGCAGAACAGTTATATACATTTGCAAGTGAAAATATTGTAAATATAAAATGTCATTTTTCAACCAATAAAGAGCATGAAGAGGAAAGCCAACTTCTCCAAGAAAGACACTCAACTGCAAGGACTATTGCTGGTACACAGAAATTACACCATTTACAGCCAGTTTCATTGACTTCTCTTAAGGTTAAACATTATTCATTATCAGATTATTCAAATATTGAGAAAGTTACTGAAAAGGAAGAAGTTGTGACTGAGGAGAAAATACATGGTTTTGTTACTGCTGCATATGATGGCCATTGGTGGGTGGCATATGTGCTGGAAAAGATACCAGAGAATAGAGAAGTAAAAGTCACATTCCTTCATCCTCATGGCCCAAACCCATCATTTGTGTATCCTGGTCGACCAGATGAATTAATCTTACCATATTCAGATATTCTAACACAAGTTGAGGCATCTACTACTAATGGACATACAGGATTTGCAAAGAAGTTACTTTGAAGGCATCCAAAGCTTTGGCAGATCTACAGCACAGAAAGGTAAGAATTCAAAATTAAAATGGTCATGTAACTATATATACACTGCATACATTTTAAGTTGTGATAAATGGAAATCAATGAGCACTATACCTATACATATTGTATGTATATTTTAATATGTTACTTGTATTTGTTAATTAGGTAGCTATCTAGGTATACATTAAAAATTGTTTTCTCTTCTAGAAATCACAATAAATTGGGTGGCCCACAAGAATCTTGTCAACTACTGAAAACCATCACATACATGCACAACATACAGGTGAGGTGGGTAAAGAACAAATATTTAAAAATAAGCATTTGCTTGTTTGTAGAAGGCTGCAGATAGTATGTAGATATGGGTTGTATTTGTAAGAGATTGAGCTGACCTTAGACAAAAATGGTTACTGACATACAAGGTCACAAAGTCATGACTTTTTGACAATTTTTGTATAAAATGACTTTTTTCAAAATGTTGCTTGAATTCATTATTTTTTATACATTGAACTAGTTATCAGCCACTTACAGCTTCTTGGGATTTTGTTGTACATGACTCAAGGTATTAATGTAAAAAAATTGAATTTTTTAGGAGAAGGTATTTTTTTTTTATTCAAGGTCAAAGGTCAACTTTTGAAGGGATTTTTTTATTTTTCACAGTAGAGATATTTAACAAGAGACAATAAACAAGGGGCTACTAAAGAGCTTTAAAATGAGACCAAAATCAATGCTCTAGCTTTAATAGTTTTTAGTTACACCGTTTTGAAAATAGTCATTTAACGCAAAAAAGGTCAAAATGTCACAACTTTGTGACCTTGTATCTCAGTAACCAAAGGTCAGTCAGCTCTAATAATTTGGGAATTTAAGTTTGGCATGTATATCTGCTATTGTGCCAAGTATGAGCAAAATTGAAAGGGGTGAGTGTTTTAGGTGGCTGACTTGACATGGAATGACCCTATAAGTACCTTCGCACAAATTAAAATTATCTACTTTTTCTATACACACAGATTCTATTATTTTTCTTTTGACATAATTATTACATTTATAAAGTACCTTACTTGATTCCCAATCTATAGCATGATTATTTTGGCTGGCCTATAAAAAATGGCATTAGTATTACAACTTCTGAAGGCATATTTGTGTTCTTTAATACAGGTTTCAATATTTCTTCCAGTTTCTCCCACGTATACTAAATCACAACTTTTACAGGGAATGCTGTAGACACAGGCTTGTTCCTCTTTTGCAACGTTATTCCTAACCAATTTACTTTTCACGGTAGATGAATATTTGAATGCCAAAGCAAACTTAAAATCTTTCGTCAATGGTTTTACTCTTTCTAAGCTGGCAATGTAAGGCAAACTCACATATTGTTTTTGGTTAACTGAAGGTTCCTGAAGGGCATAAAAAGATTTTCTGTTTTTAAAATATGCCTTTCTGATAAACCACTCGGGATATTTTAAATCCTTAAAAATGTTCCAAATCTTTGAATTTCCGGGTCCAGCAAATGTGGGCTACAAATCCTGAGTGCTCTTAGAAACATGGAAGAAATAATTGAGCTTTTAACCCCTTCATCATGATATGAAAAATAATGAATGTACGAATTACAATGAGTAGGTTTTCTATAGACCGTGAAATTGGGCTTTCCACTTTCGTTAATGACCAAAACATCTAGAAAAGGTAATTGTTTGTCGTTCTTCCATTCATATTTAAATTTAATAGAGGGAACAAGATTATTTAATGACTGAAAGAAAGTGTCAAAGTTGTTCCAGTGGTCAGGCCAAAATAAGAAAATATCATCTACATAACGAAACCAAATTAGATTCCTGGGACATATTGTTTGCAACAATTCTGACTCATAATATTCCATGTATAATGTACTCAGTATTGGGGATAAAGGGGACCCCATTCCCATACCAAACCGTTGCAAATAAATTCTTTACCGAAGGAGAAGGCATTATTGGTGACACAGAGTTTTATCAGTTCTAAAATACAGATGTGGGCATGCCTAGTTCTACGTAACATGTTGGCAATTTTCTATCTAAAAAAACTAAGTACATCATCAATGGGAACTTTCGTAAACAAGGACTCATTGTCAAAACTGATCATTCTTCCCCTTTTAAATCTAAGGACATAACTTTGTTAATAAAGTCACAGGAATTAGTGATGTGCGAGCCTGAAAATTTACCAACTAATGGGGATAATTTATCTGCAAGAAATTTAGATAACCTGTAACTAAAGGAACCCCTGTGTGAAATAATGGGACGGAGTGGTATATTAATCTTATGGGTTTTGGAAATAAACTCTGCCTATTAGAGTGGGTTTTATTTTCAACCAACCAATATTAATTTTTCACCAACCTACCAATCTTTTGTCATAAATTAATGCCCAGTTAGGTCAACTGTATGCCCTTGATGATTGGTTAGGTTAAGTCATGATATTTTCATTAAAAACACATTAATTATTTAAAGTGCTCTAACATGTTTGTTTTTCATTTCTCCAAAAAAAAAAAGTTATTTTTTCAATCAGTAACCAAAACTACATTAGTATACCGATTTGGTTAAAAACAGAACAATTTAGAAGATGGAGTAATTATCAACAACGAGTCTAAAATCTTAAGATCTAGACTAGAGTGTATGTATTTCACAAAAACAGTCGTCTGGTGAGTTTTGTCCTCTTTTGCATTTAAGTGGTGAGTTTTTGTCCAGTGAGTTTTTGTCCTGGATTCACTGAAATGTATATAAGCTATAAATTAGTGTATATATTAAATATTCTTTGCATATAATTACATATGTATAAATATATGCAGCATATCCATATATAATAGTCTTATTTTGTACATTATACAATAAATATACATATGAATGGACAGACCCACGTTTAAAATATGCAATTTTAGATGAGGTTTTTCTTTTCATTTACATACTTCATTGTAGGAAAGAGAGTGATGAATTACAAGTTACTTATTATATAGTTATAAATGCAAGTTGTTCAAATATTGATTTGTTTACTGTTTGTTACAGTCACTCATTGCCATGGTGGATGCCAAATGGCCGACCTGAAGTTCTGCCAGTACCTGGCTCATCGGAAAACCTACAAAAGATCTTCTAACATCACGATTACCTTCAAAGCATGAAGTGTAAAGCAAGTTCTTATTTCATCACATCGAGGAAAAAATGAACAGTCACTGCAAGTTTGAAAGAGATGTCTCTGCTGTTCTTTATATCTGGGATAAAGCAAGGATTCTAACTCAAAGATTGGACAACATTTGCTGAGAGGAAACTGAGAAAACTATTCAAACAATATTGCACTCTGAAGAAAAATAGGAAGTCATCCTCAGAAAGTAGATAAATGAATGTGGCAGTATTCACTGCTGATCTTGAAGACATTTTCGATGTTGCTAGAGCAGATGCCTTAAAGATAATGACTAATGAAGAGGACAAAGAATTCCTTCTCAAGCAGAGAGAAGATCATTCCTGCACCAGTTTTGGGGCATTGATTGAGCCATGGCTAAAAAGGACAATCGGAAAAGGCAACAAGAAGAATCTGAATGTAATAGAAAAAAGCGAAGCAACGATGAAAAACAAAAGAAATATCAACTTATGGCATCTGACAAAGTGATAACTGATGTGGATTCTTCCTTCTCATCCACGGATTCTGATGTATCGTGTCGTCCACCTACATCATCATCAAACCCTCCTTCCAAATGCAAGAAAACAGTAATAATCTCTGATGAGGTAGCCCAGGCATTCAACCGTATTAATCTAAACCAGGGGTGCCCAGACTTTACTGAGATGGGATCTACTTTTTCCAAAGTTCTCCCTATACAATCCACCAGCCCAGTTATATATATATATACATATATATATACATATATATATACATATATATACATATATATATACACACAGAGAGAGAGATGGGGAGAGAATAACCAAGAATAAAATAAAGTGAATATAAAAATATTTTGCCAAATGCACACACACACACACACACACACACACACATTTTTCATTAAATTTTAACCTCCAAACTTATTAGAAATTAGGTATATACTGGAATAGGAAGAGCTTACTTTACTGATGTGATGATTTGCACTGCATGGCATCAGCAAGCCATGTGTAGTCCAGATTGTAGCTGCTGATTGCTAGCCTCAAACAAGCATCCAGGTCATCATCTGTCAGAGTGGCTTGGTATTTTGATTTGATGATATTCATGTGTGAGAACATTGACTCACAAAGGTAGGTTGATCCAAAAAAATGCTGTCAAGTACATGGCACTTTTTCTAATATTAAGATACTTTTCTTCAAGTAGGAGGTGCCAAAAGTTTCCTTCTGAAGACCTGGATTTGAATTGAATGTTGTTTCACAGAGTCAAAATTTCATTCTCAATTGCAGATATGTCCATATTAAACAATAAGGCCATTTTTTATGCAATATCATCAATGTCAAAGTTTGCACCAAATGGGAAGCACATGAATGTTGCTACAGGTTCTAGTGTTGCTAAGTCTTGGAACCATCTATTGAAGTCTGTAATGACATTCTGCAACTGTTCAATGTATCAAACACTGTCAAACTGGTCGCATTCTTTCCCCTGACTTTCCAGCTCTGACATCATGTTTTTGAAGTTCCGCAGTTGGTGTTGCTGCAGCTGTGAGGATACCAGTTCTACTTTTGTTTAAAAGCATTCACCGAGATAATCATTTCAACAATAGTTTTGTTTTTACCTTGCAACTCTTAAGTTTAGCTGATTTAGAAAAGCTGTGGTGTCGGTCAAAAAAGCTAAATCTAACAGCCACACTTCATCTTCCAACTCTTTGTAATATGTTTCTTTTAACTTCAGAAAGTATTTAATTTCAGGTAAGAGATCCCTAAACCTCTGCAGGAATTTACCTCTACTTAGCTACCTGACATCAGTGTGCAACAAAAGGTCATTGTGTTCTGCTTTATTTTCTTCTAGCTGAGACTGGAAGAGACGCCTTTGTAGACTTCTCACCCAAATAGAACACACAATCTTAAGGGAAATATCCATAATTTCTTTAATATTAAGCATTTTACCACATAATGCTTGTTGGTGAATTATGCAGTGATAATTAAAGTAGTTTGGAAACCTTTTGTCACTTTTGCACAGGGTGATAAACCCATTGGAGTGGCCAGTCATAACAGATGATCCATCAGTTGTTATGCTCGCAAGCTTGTGAAGTGGGAATTGTGTGTCATTAACAAACTCGCTGAATGCATGAAAAATGTCCTCACCTCGAGTTTTCCCTCTTAAAGGTAGGATTTTAAGCAGTTCTTCTTTGGCAGTCATATCTTTAAACATGATTCTAATAAAAATGCATAACTGTGATGTGTTGATCACATCTGTTGAGTCATCAAACAGAAGTGAAAGGAACACGCAGTCATGCATGTCTTTCTTTAGTTGTTCCACCAAATTCTCATCCATTACTTCACAATGCCGCATCACAGTGTTTCTGGATAGCTGAAGTTGGTTAATAACAGACAATATTTCTGATTTATTACTGAAATTCTGAAACAAGTCTACTGCATCTGTGAATGCTTCTTTGAATATTTCTCCATCCTGAAAAGGTTTCTTGTGTTTTGCAAGTACACGGCTCACCCAAAATGATGCAATCGTTGCTGCTTTCAATTTTGTGCTAGGCCCTGTAAAGATAGACTGCTGAGCACTAAGTTGAGCACTAAGTTCATTGACTTTTCTCTTATGTAGTTCACTTTCAGCTGGGAAATCACTGTCATACCGCTTGTGAATAGTTTTAAAATGCCTCTCTAAATTCCCCTTTTTGAAGAAAGGGACACATGCATGGCAAATTAAGCACACACATTTTAAATTTTTCATCGTAAAAAAATATGCTCTCTCCAACTCATTGTGAAAGTTGCAAGTTTTTTGTTTCTTGGCACTTGGTCCAGCACTCATTTTAATGGTGTTAATGCAATTGGACTGGAGACTGACCTTCACCACCAATTATTCCAAATGACTGACCCATCACTTAAGTGACATGCTCATAACAGCTCAGCTTACCACAGTAGGGTGTGTCGAATTTTTCAACTTTCAAATTCCAAATATGAGGGGTGCTAAAAAGTTGCAGCATGACTTAGGAATTCTAAAGACATTTTTGTTAATTTAATATAATTTAGTTTTGCTTGGTAAAAAGCTACATAAAAATAGTGACTTTTTTGACATTTTTGTGGAATTATATAATAATTATTATTATAATAATTATATATGCTGTATATATAATGCACTGCTGTTTTTGCTTATTTCACAGGTTGAAACATATTCATCAGTGTGCTGAAGATTACTTGTCCGTCAGTGCTACCATCCTAACCAGTGGGAATTGACCTACAATGGCTTCTAAAAGGAGGACAAGACTGGGGACATTCACACACATGAGCAACCTAATTGGAACTGGTAGAGAGTTGTTGCCCTCTGAACTCCCAACTCTGCGAGACGTTCTGAAATATGGGCTACTGCTAAGAGAACAAAGTGGTGAGGATGTGAGAAACTACCCAGCAGCCAGTCTTGCAAAGGACATTTACCCTAAAGTGCTTGAAAAGTGGGAATGAGCAAACTTCTTTTGTAGCCCCTGTTGTAAATTCACGAGTCACAATCTTAAACAAGATCCAAGAGCTGGGAGCAGGCCAAAAACATCTCTTGGGAGAGGAAAGCTACATGTCAAAGAGGCTTTCATTGCAAAACTTGACAAGCTTTTTGACATCCTCAGTTGCAAGTGTGAAATTGTTCTCTGCTCTGAATTTGGCTGCCCTGCAGATGCTGGTTGCAAAAACGAAACTCACATTAACTGTACATGCCCTAGGGAGATGAAGATCCCTGTGAAGGAACTTGCTTTCATTAAAGGTCAGAGAGACAAGTCTGGTTCTATTGGACCACATCAGATTGGCTTGCCAGATCAACCTGAGCACAACAGACAAGTCAAAAAGCAGAAGCGGCAAGAAGACGAAAGAAGAAGGCTTGCTGAATATAAGCAGACAAGTAAGCAGGATGTTTCAATGCCATCAAATGAAATAATTTTCTCTGATGATGAAAATGAAGAACAAATAGCTGATGCTCAAGATGGAAAGGATGGAAGTTATGAAGTGACATTAGAAATACCAAGCACGTCTTCAACTTCCAATAAAAAGCCAGAGTACAACACATTAGAAATACCTAATGTTGCTATGCATAGCATCAGATATGGTGTTGGCCTGCGTGCCACAGCTGCCATCACCACTGCTGCCTTTATGGATGCTGGCTTGATCACTGAAGAAGACAAGAGACTTGTAGTTGATCACAATAAAGTCAAGAGGGCCCAAGAAAAAGCTGAGAGATCCCTGGATCAGGAATTTGATGATCTTTGTAAGAAGGGTGAAATTGACTGCATCTTCTTTGATGGCCGTCAAGATACAACTAAAGTTATGCTGAAAGCAGACAATTCAGATCGTCAGTTCCCCAGCATCATCAAAGAAGAGCATTATTCTGTGTGCAGTGAGCCAGGTGAAAGATATCTCTACCACTTCACTCCTGAGAAAGGCTCAACGAGAAAAAAAACCTGCTGAAGTTATTGCTGATAATCTTGTAGATTTCATGAAGAAGAAGGGCATTGATAAAAGCCTGCAGGCCATTGGAGGTGATTCTACAAATGTTAACACTGGCTGGGAGGGTGGTTCCATGCATTGGGTAGAGGTCAAGCTTTGCCGTAAGCTGATCTGGTTGGTTTGTGCCCTCCACACTAACGAGTTACCCCTGCGACACTTGATCACAGCACTGGATGGGAAGACCTTGTCTAACAACAAGTGGACAGGTAACATTGGCAAGATGCTAGACACTGCAACCGAACTTGAAATTGATCCTTCATTCACCAAACTCTCAATTGGAGAGCCTCTTACTTCACTGAGTGACAATGTCGTAAAGGATCTCTCTACTGATCAAGCGTATGGGTATAGGATCACAGGCCATAAGGACAGGAGAACTTCCCACAGATCTGGCCCTTCTTGAAATTGGTCCAGTGAGGCATTCAAGGTGGTTGACAACAGCAAACAGGCTTTGTCGCATATGGGTTTCAAAACATGGCCTTAAAGGCAAAACCCTCAACAACTTAAGACTGATAGTGGAATACATTGTTGGTGTGTACTACCCCTGTTGGTTCAACATCAAAGTAAAACACTCTGGGTGGAAGGCCCACGCCACATCTTGTTTCAGCTGCGGCTAGTTAGGCTGCAAAAGAAGGCTGTAGTGGATGCTGTTTTGCCAACCATCAAGCGCTCAGCATGGTATGCATTCAGCGAAATGATAATCCAGACACTCTTGTGCTCAGATGACAGTGAGGAGAGGAGAGCTGTGGTGTCCAAAAGATTGTTGACATGAGGGGTGGAGATGATGACACACTTGGAGATCTTTCTGTACGTCCCAGGAAGACACCTTCCATCAACCCCAGTGCTTCTTCCGTGTTGGAGCTGACAGACTGGTCTGACGGGGTATTTGAACCTCCTTTGACATGTAAACTGACTACAGCAGAAGTAAAGAAGTTCTTTGACAAGCCTATACAAGTTCCACAGTGGCCCTGTCATGCTCAGTCAATAGAGAGGTGTGTGAAACAAGTCACAGAGGCAGCAGGCAGGGTGTATACACATGAGAAACGTGAGGGCTATATCAGAGGCCAAGAAGCAAGTTGGCGGCTGATGTCCAAGAACGAATCAAAGCAAGACTTGATGAAACTTATTGTTTAAATATTTTTTTTACTGATGACTACTTTCTAATGTTGTTTTATGATTACAAGGATATGTTTTATGATTACTAGGATATGTTTTATGATTACTGGGATATGTTTTATGATTACTAGGATATGTTTTATGCAGAGAAACTAAAATTTTTATAGCATTACCTGACATTTTGAGGAGCTAAAATTAATAAATGTTGTTTTCCGAGAGCAATTTGTGCTTTTTAATCAAACGTAGATTTACCAAGCTAAGTGTTGAGCAATCACAAAAATAATAGCAGATTTGAATTCTTCACATCCAAAAACATATTTTTAAAACCCCTCAGTGAAGGAATTGGCAAAAATTAATTTTCACCTCCCAAATTGACACACCCTATTACCACAGTATGAAATTTTGGCAGAAATTAAAGTTAGCTGTATCATTTTCTGACATTAATTAAATATATCTCAGAATTATTAAAGTTAAACTTTGTTATTTTTTGTTAAATGACTGGTAAACACAAAGATAAAACAAATAAATGTTGCTACTGATAATGGAGGTGATAACATAAAGAATGCTAATTTTTGGTAGTAGCAGTCAGGTCATGTGCTCGTTAGTATTGTGAAATGTAAGGTCTCTGTTGCTAGGCTAAGCTACTGGTCATTCTGCGATCTACCAGTTGTAGGGGCTTGTATTTGATACAACAGTATCGAATACTGGGCTGATGTCTGGAGCTTGTACCCTGATGGAGAGAGCTGTAGGTCGCTCTCTGACATGGATAGCATGTCATCATGCATATGAAGTCATTTTGGCTAATGTATTTTCTAGTATTCTTGAATATTCAAAAGGACCACAAGTCTCATTGTTTAAGCGATTCATGGCACAATGGCCAGTTATCAGTAATGAAAACTTTATATCAGCAGGAATGGAAATTTTTGAATGAAACTTGTGGGAACTTTGTCAAGAGATGTTACAGTACCCTACCTCTCTGATGCTCTTCAGAACAGCAGCTTCTCAAGAGATGACTACAGTGAATTCCTCCATCTTTCTCTAATTTTTCTGGGAGGAAGTTTGCCTAAGAAGTATACCATCAGAGCTCCAGGAGCTCTTCATCAGGCTCGCTGGATGGCAAAAGCTACCTATGCTTTGAAGATCTTTCTCTTCCAGGAGCAAATGAAACTTGCTGCTCATAAAAAAAAGGTCTGAAAGATTTTTCTCTCTTTGTGGCACTTGTTTATAGTAAATATTGACATGAAGCACCCTTGGCAGTGAGAGCCCCTAGAAACGACCTAGCTTTTCTAACAGTTATGGAGACTTATCCAAACAGGGTTTTGGCTGAAATTGCGCTCAAGGCATTTAAGAGACATCTCTGGTACTTCTCAGAAGAGCTGATTGGACTATCACTTTTTGATGATAGGTTGGACAGCAAAGTAAAAGAAAATATTATTAAAAAATTATCTCATTCTGCAAAAGTGAAAGGTCTGAAGCGCCTTGATTCAAAGCTGTTCAAAATAGCAAACCCATTGGAACTTACATCAGTGAGAAGATGGCTCAACTCTTCGATGTACTGGATAAAAATGGAAAGAAGATTGCTCAAGAGTTTCTTTCGAAACCACCAAGTGATTAGCCAAGTAATGACAATTAAGGGTTGTTGAAAGAAAGAGCATTGAAGATGAAGGTTGTCAATGACTCTGCAGAGAGAGCGATTGCTCTTATTCCACAGTGCAATGCAGGTATGCCTCGATTTACGCCGGGGTTAGGTTCCAGCAGATTGCCATCAAAAAGTGAAGCAGTGTAAATTGAAGCTAAAAAATAATGGGCTTCTACCTAAATAAATAGGATAGGTTCCAGGATTCTCCAAAAGTGACCCCATATTTTCCATAAAATGAAAATTATTAATGGGTTATATGCTTAAAACTAGTAAAAGAATGCTTAATATTACTAAAATAATTGAATTAAAGATAAATTGCTACTTACTTTGGTAATTAAAGCAATTAAAAACAAAATTATTGATCTTGTTTGACAGTGGCGAGATGGAGATGATTTATTGAGAGGAAGAAGATCCCGGAAGGAGATCCTCTTTTTTTTTTTTGCTGAGGAACTGAGAATTGAGCAGTTCATCATCATCATCATCATCATCATCATCCACATCATCTAGACCTACTTCATTCGCTATCTTAGTGATGTCTTTTGTCACAGTTTCAACACTGTCAAATCCACCAAAATCACAATGCAATCAGGCCACAGCTTACGCCAGACACCATTTAGACATGATTTCGAAACCATTCCAAGCTGTGGCTATGTTGGAAATGCCTTTTAAAATGTCATATGACTTCCAGTAGTACCGCACAGTTACATCATCATATTTTGTGTAGTTATGGCTTTTTACCATTTTTAATTTTACATTTAAGCTTTTACTTTAAGTGGCGTAAAAGTGAAGTGACGTAATTTAAAGCGGCTTAAAATGAGGTTTACCTGTACAATAGGGTGGTCCAAAAAGTTAAAGCATCGACTAAGTTCTCTCCACAAGGTTGGTTTTATGCCTCTTGGTGTGGACAGTATTTGTGCAAAGTTTCACGTTATTCGGTTAATATTTAGGGGTGCCCCACTTGCCCCCTTTTTGAAAATTTGGGAAAATATATAGACAACTGAATAACTAAATTTTTTTTTGGTTCTCAAAGAATATGAAAGAAAACAGTAAGACAATAGGACATGATAATGGATGTATCTTCATTATTTCTTCTGCATCAGAGTCGCCTTGGATGGTATTGGTATCTGTTTTCGGTGGGCGGCTACGAGTTGTAGGAGGTACTGCTTCTGGTCCTCGTTTCGTGTCAAAGTGTCATTGTAGCATTGTGCGAGAGCAATACCTCGCTCGGCAGCATCATTGACGACTTTCATCTTTAAGGCACGATCTCTAAGTTCCCTGTAGTTCTTGTCATTTGGCCATTCCCGTGGATCTTTTTGAAGTAACTGGCGCGCTTCCTCCTTACCTCCAACTTTCAAGGCATCAAAGAGGGTCAATGTCCTTTTCGTGACGAAAGATGCCACATCATTTTCAACACCAGCTTCCGCCATGTCGATTCGTCAGGGGCAGCCATTCTTTTGGGGATGTTGGAGGTGTTGAACCATTCTCCTTTTGGTATCAGGATCGATCCTATTATTGAAGAAGGCCAGTCCAATCAGATGCTCCGACAAGTACCACAGGTGGCTTCTTAGAGCTGTCTTCGCTGCTTGTGCAGCTCCTCCGTGTGGATATTTTTCCAGAAGATGCAGCATTTTGAGATCATTGAGAGGAGCTTGTGTCCCCATTGGCGCTTCATGCCAGTACTTGACGTAAATCAGACTGACAAATAAAGCCAGCTGAGTCACGTTTCGTTCTTCGCGTGCTGTGAGCTTGAATTGATAGTGAAAGAGGTAGATTTTGAGCGCATAAATCGCCTTCGCCATCCATCTCGCGTGGTGCATGGGACCCGGAGCTCGGATAAAGAGTTGACCACCAGTCTTTCCCCCCAGGAAGAGCAAAGATAGTCAAGGAACTCCTTGTAGTCGTCACGAGGTTGGCTTGCCTGAAGAGCGTTAGGTAAGTAAGTGAGCATCTCTTTTCTCATCTCTTGGAGTTGAGGGTTCTTGAACAAGCTGTCCGATGCTGAGACAAATGCTTCATGGGAGAGAGATGGCCATTCCTTTTGAAATCGCTTAAAAAAGGCCTTTTCAGGACTTCCTGTTGAGCCAAATTGAGGCAAAGACATCAGCAAGTACGACTTCAAGTAATGATGTCGACAACCGATCCAAACTAGCTCGTGACCCAATGCTTCTTCAATCCTGACACAGGCTCCGCGATGTAAACCCGTGTTTGACGCAGTGGTATCGAAGACGAGACCTCTCACATGCTGTTCCACGTTCCATAATTTCATAGTTTGAAGGCATGCCTGGGCCTGTGCTTCTCCAGTTCCTTGTTTCATCTTTGGGACACCAAGCAGCTTCTCCTGTCCATTGAATGTTATAAGGATTGCTATCCGATGCACATTCGTCTTTTCCCTTCAATGCCGGGGAGAAGCTTTCCGTCCCAATGGAGAAGGACAGGGTCTTCTAGAGAGAATGATTCTAGGTCTTCTCGAGCTGCCTGTTCTCGCCCACTTTCTCTGTAGCGATGATAGAGCTCCGAGAGCACGTCATCCCAGACAGATCATGCCCCGCGGCCTGTAATACAGCTCCAGTTACGAAAACAGCATTCCGGTCAGAAAGATTGGTGCGATCCATTGCTCCAATGACTTCTGGAGATTGGAAAATGTTCGTAACCTTGTTCTTGGGACGCTTTGGTGCCGGAGCTTCAGACGAAGAAGGAATCGGAACCGATGGTCTATAGTCGTCATCGTCTTGCGAAAAAAGGGAAGAAGAAGAAGAAGAGGAAAGATCAATTGATGACACTCCTGCTTCTTCCAAATCTTTCTGTGTTGCTTCATGCCTTGCCTTCCTCTTGGCTTCCTTCTCCATTCTGGATCGCTTTCTGTCCTCTTGTGTAGTCGTTTCCTTATCAATGCCAGCCATGCTGCAAGAATTGACGTCCTTGCGCTGCATGGACAGGAAATTTCGGTCCTCAACATTGACGATTGTGCTCATGGCATCACTGGTTGCGATGTCAAACAGTTCCTGGATGTCCGCTTTGAAGATGTCTTCATTCATTCTATCGCTGGCACGTTGCCTGGTCCTGTGCTTCTTGAGTGTTTTGTAGCGGTCTAAAAGCTTTGAAAGCTTACGGACACAGGAGTCGATCCATTGAGTTGGGATCCGCGCTCGGGTCCAGACTTCAATCACCCTCTGGCATGCCTGGTTCAGACTGTCGGAGGTGGTTTGCTTTTGATTGATGTGGTGGTATTGCCCCAAGAGGAGGGCGTCAAGGCATGTAGGGAGCCTTGACGTGGATAAAGTTCCAGTTGCCATCCCTAGAAGCCAAACTTTTGGAATTGATCGAGTTTGAGCCATCGGACCTACGGAAGAAAAAGTACATTATATAATATATATATTCAGAGTGGGGCGACCTCTAAATATTCACCAATCATGCTGCAATTTTGCACAGACCATGTGGACACTAAATGGACAAAAACCACACTTGTGGAGACTATCTAAGACAATTTTGAAATTTCCCCCTATGGATTTGGACCACCCTACAGTGTACAACACTTACCAAAGATGAGCAGCAAAAATAATTCCTTCTCCGCATTGTTGAGACCCATCAACGAATGTTTCCTACCCTCTCTAAAGTGTCTTTACAGAGTTAAAAGCCATTTGCATGTTCTTTTGTCAAATTTTGTTATTTATTTCATTTAAGAGAAAATTATTCATTTTGTAGCGACCTCTAAATATAGTCGGAATGAGCTCATTTTTTGTAGCATTTATCCTTTTATGATTTGAAACAAGGACAGCCTTGAGGAAGTACAAAAATAAAACTTATTTTTTGGACCACCCTAATATAATATATATATATATATATATATATATATATATATATATGTGTGTGTGTGTTAGGCCCATATTTGAAACTTTAAAAAATAAAAAAATGTCTATTTTTCATTTATTATAAACTTCATTGCCTAATGTTTTAAGTCATTTATCATTAGTCAGCTTTACAACTTATTATTGAAGGGCAAGAAAGGAAAGTCTGCTATATGCCATGTCCTCTGAAACAGCACGTAGCTGACTTCCCCTTTTTGTCCTTCATTTATTTATGGAGTTATAGTTGATGTGATTTCTTATTTATTTCTTTTAGAGTTCTGTATGGGGTAATTTTTCTTGTGTGGATGTGATGCAGAATCTTCATCCAGGAGTGGTGGGCAGAGATGATGATGATGATGACAACGATGATGGTGATGATGTAAGTGTCTCCTTTTTATTACTTTTTTTAATGAGTATTGAATTTGGGTTCATTTAATGGAAGTCATAGACTGTTTAAATTTTTTCCTTTTACTCTCATACGATTCATATCGTTTCATTATTTTTCATAATTCTGTAAGTATTAGATGAGCCCTGCATTAATAATTATTTATTGATATTACAGTAATTAGCATTGGCCTTTGAATTGTGCCTTTATATTAGAAAGCAGGACACAAGGAACACAAACTCACATTTCTCCTGTCACTGTCCTCCTTAGCTTATCTCTTTCCTTGTTTCATCTACCCCTGTGAGCAATCCAGCATGCTCTCAAATACATCTATTCTATTCCTCACTACACATACAGGCATCTTACACACTACAGAATCTTTTTAAAATTTATATTAAAAAAAGAAAAAGAAAAATGGCATCATTGAGCTTTGAAGACCTCGTCTTTGGCGCTCTCCTTCTGTGGAGAAGTCACTTTTGTGGGTGCTTGCACATAGACCCCTCCTGCCTACATTAAAAAAAAAAGTGTCAGACTGAGTTTATTCGCTTTGGTCACTCATTTGTTGCTGTTGCGTGCATTGGTCTCACTTTACATGAAGGTCAAGCTGGTGGCCCCGCCTCTAGGTCTGGCTTGGTGGAGGAGTGAGTTGCTTTCTTGTGCTCTCCACCGTACATAGCCAGGTACACCCAGCTCATCTGGTACCATCCTGAGCCGGGCATCTAGTCTTCTCTTGAAGACTTCAACTTTGATCCCTATAATGTTTCTGAGGTCCTTTGGAAGCTGGCTAAAAAGTAAAAAGTCTTGGCCCCCTGACAACCAAGCTATTTTCCTTCATTGTTGAGGCGGTCCCTTGTCAAGCCTTTAATTTGGGAACACTACACATTTTGCTTTTCCTATTTTCCAGTATTGTTTGAATGGTAATTGGGTTTAGTTTGAGGTTTGGTACCAGTTTTTTGATCATTTTCCATATGTAGATAATGGTGTACCTCTCTCTTCTTTCCAGGGAGTACAGATTTAGTTTACATAGTCTTCCCAGTAGTTGAGTTCTTTGCAGCCATCAATCTCTGCTGTGAAATGTGTGTGCATTTCTTCTAGTTTATTAGTTTCTTCCTTTTCATATGGGGATGTCAAAACTGAGCAATATTCAAGTTTTGGTATATTCAGTGTTTTTAGCAGGGGAATCATTAATGTCCTGTCCCTTCTTTTGAATGTTCTTAGTACCTGTCCCGCGACTCTTTTTGCTTTATTTATCGCTATCTGATTTTGTTTCAAATTTTGCATCATCAGTCATTATTATCCCTAGATTGATCGCTTTCGTACTTCTTTGAATTTCCTGACTATCTGGAGCATAATATGCAGTCTGTTTAAGTTACTCTTTTCTTCAATATTTCAAGAGCTGAAATTTCTCAGTGTTAAATGTCATGTTGTTGTCTTGTTACCATTTGTATAGTTTGTTCGTGTCCTCTGCAAGGCCTCCTCTTCATTTACACCATTGATTTTTTGCTGATCTTTGTATCGTCTGCAAAGGATGTTACTATACTGTTGCTGTTTACTCTGTTAGCATGATAATGAACAGGAGTGGGGCCAGTACTGTCTCTTGTGGTACTGAGCTGTGTACTTTCGATTCTGATGATGATATACCTTGAATTTTGATGACCTGTAGACTTTCTGTGAGGAAGTTGTAGATCCATTTTCTCATTTTGCTTGTTATTCCCATATATTTCATTTTATGTGCTATTATACTGTGATCACATTTGTTGAAAGCTTTAGCAAAATCTGTGTATATGACATCATAGTTGTCATTGCCTTCCAGTGCATCTAGGATATTATTGTAGTGTTCTATTAGTTGTGATAGGCATGATCTTCCTGATCAGAATCTGTGCTGATTTTCATTGAATCTTTCCAGTGTCTCCAAGAAATCATAAGTTTTCTCTCTAACTATTCTTTCAAATACTTTGGTGAGGTGGGACATCAGTGACACTGGTCTATAGTTCTTTGCTTGAGATCTGTCCCCTCCTTTATATATAGGGACAATGATTGCTCTTTATAGGATGGTCAGTATTTCCCCAGTGTCTAAGGATCTTCTCCATATCCAGTATATAGGTGTAGCTATTTAATTTTTAGTTTTTAATCAATATTGTGTTGCAATTGCCTGGACCTGCAGCTGAATGTGGTTTCATTTGTCCTATATAGCTCTCACTCAGGTACATTTGGGGTAAAATCAAAGTCTGTTATACACTCTCCTTGCAATTTCTCTTCAAAGAATGCATCTATGTCAGGTATCGCTTTGTCACTTTTTAGGGTACTGAAAACTGATTCATACTGTGCTCTCAATATTTCAGATTTCTTTTGGATCATCCATTAGTTCATTATTTCTCTTCCTTAAGGCCCAATCATGGCGCATGTTTTGGTTTCCTTTTCACATTGATAGAAGTATTTTGGATTTTTCTTTGTGGTTTCAACCACCTTTTCCTCTTCCCTCTCTGTATGGTCCTTAATCAGGGCTTGTATTTCCCTATCGATACCCTCCAATTTTTTGTATTATTTTCCTGGCATTATCTCCGCAGCTGGCTAATTTTGCCTCCACTCCCTTTCTTTTGTGGAATATTCTTCTCTTTTGCTCCTCTAGCCAGCTCCTCTTTCCTTTTTGGCTGTGATTTCGGAGCATATTTTTCTAAAACTCAGCATTTTTTTCTTCCAAGATTGTTAGCATTTCTTCAGTTGTTTTATTCTCGAAAATTGTTCTCCACTCTATTTGGGCCATGTGCGATCTGATTGCTTCCCAATTTATAGTCTTAGAGTTTAAGTTAAAGGCCCCAAATTTGCTTCTTTCCTCAATATGTGTATTGTCTTTTAATGTTGTCATCATATTTGTTGATGTGTATAGATTAAGTTGTGGTCTGAGATAATGGTTGGGGTTATTTTTATATCAGCAATCAAGTTCATGTTATTCATGAATACTAGATCTAGGCAGTTAATTTTTCTGGTATTTTCTGTTATCTCCTATGTCAGCATAAACTCATTTGTGAGAGCCATTAACATTTTTGCTTGCTCCTGGTCTTCTCTTGTACCCCGCTTGTCCTGGTGTGTATATATCAGGGTTGGCACTAGTGGGCCCAGCCCGAAAAAAACCCACCCGGGTTTTTTCAAAAAAGCCCACTTGAAAAAACCCACTAATTTACCCTTTTGTGGTTTTTTTCATGAAACTTAAGAAGTGCATATGCAATTATTTTTAAAAATTGTCATATAGGTGCCTATAATGATTTTACATGCAAAGCAAGCAAACATGAGTCAACAAATAGACCTACAGGTATAACTCTTTGGGTGAGGTAGCAGGTTATAGAGTGTAGACATCAGCCAATCAGGGTGGTATGGTACTCCAGGATTGTGGTGGGTGGAAGTCAGTCAGCGACCCATGGTTCAGAACCCATGTTAAGCTGTCGGTCCCCTCCTCTGTCATATAACTCTATATATAGCATGTTGCGAAGGAGGTTAAACAATCCTAATAAGTTTTAAGTGTCCAAGCATCTCAGCATCCCCAACTTTTGCTTTTCATAGGGAGGGGAGTTTCATGGGCATCAGACTTATTCTTCTTCCTCCCATGTAATGTAAAAGTCAAAGTTCAAAAGTTTACTAGATAAATCCATACAAAAATAAATAAATGTTTTCCAAAATTTCCAGCATGAAATACATACTGGTATATACATAGAAAAATATTGACTTATTATATGTGGTTATATTGAACATTGTAATTGTGTACAGTAAGTTGAACAAATGAAACTATATATTGTTTGAAATTTGAATGAATGACTAACTATTCTTCATCACTTTTCCAATCAGATGGGTCAGTCATCCTCAATTGCATGTTAATTTTTACAAGGTTTACAGTTTTTTCAAGGCCTAATCTATTGTGTAATTTGGTCCAGACAAGGCCAAATGTGGAGAACACACTTTCAATCGAGGCTGAACTTGGTGGGCAGCTTAGTAATTTGTGGATAAATCAACTTCATGGATTGTATTTAAAAGTGGACCAGACAAATTTCGATGGGAAGGTGGAGTGTAGCCTGGTCTTAGAGTCTCTATCATTTCAATAAAATACTTAGACTCTGCACATAGAAATGGAATATTATTTGCGTAAAAGAATTTGGCTATTTTGTTATCAATGACATTTTTCTGCAAAGTTGTTGTTGTCATGCCAAAATCACTTACTTTCTTTTGAATTTTTCTTTTTTTCATCTGTAATTGTGTCAGTGGTGGTGAGGATGAGTCTGGATCATCTGAGAGGTCTATGTCATGGCAGTATGAAGATGATGTACTGGCAGTATTGTCAGTCTTGTTTCTTGATTCCATGTGTTTCAAACATTTCATTAAATGCATTTTTATTCGCTCTATTTTATTACTTATTTCATTATTGCAATGTTTGCATCTAACTTTACTAGTCCCATCAATAATATTGACTTCACTCCATTCATGCCCTGATTTTCTTCCTGATCCAAAGGTCTTTGGCATTATTTAATGCAGTTATAACTTCAAACAGACTAATTCTGTAGGCTAGCAGTAAAGATAAATATGCTGTTGCCAGTTTGTTTTATTTAACTGTGAAATAAGAGAAAAAATATTCAGTAATATGAATTAAATAGATATAACTAGCTGAATTAAGTTCCCTTTGGGAGCTGTAATTCATCTACTTCCAGCAGAAAACACAGGGGCCTGTCTTCCATAGGAAGTATAGCCTAACAAATAGGATAATTTACCACACCAAATTTAGTTCAAATTGGTCCATGTTTTCCAAATTTTGTTGTGAAGCTCAATCTGAGAAAATAACTTTTTATGCTTAATTGCCTGGAAGGCAACCTTTTTGCTAAAAACAAGACAAATGTTATATTAATAGTGTACGGTACAGTACAGTATTATTATAAAAATAAGAATAGGTAGGTCTAATATGAACTACCATATATGATATTAAAGCCAGCAGATGACAAAAAAAATGGACATATGAAAAAACCCAATTTTCCCCGGGGGTTTTCGGGTTTTAGGTAAAAAACCGAAAAAAACCCTGGGGTGGGCCTTTTCAAAAAAAGTGGGTTTTCTGCCAACCCTGGTATATATATATATATATTCCTATCCATCTTTTGGTACTTTATAAATGGGAAGTTAAAGTCTCTGCAGATCATTATATTGGGGGATGGAAGGTTTATGGCCTTTATTAGCTTTCTGAAGGCATCAATTGCCTCCGAGAATTTTTTGGTTGGGTGTTTGGAGGTCTATAAATGACTTAGTATCACGTTTAGTTTTTTATTTTCACTGCTAGGAGTTCCACAAACCTGTTTGAGTTACTTATTATCATCTCTGTCATATGACCTTCATGTACATATATAGCACAGCCACCTTTATGTCTCGTCATTCTATCCACTCTTAGTAAGTTGAAGCCCTCTATATTTATCTCTTTCTTATCAATACAATGTTTGCAGTTTTCACAATTTCCTTGGCAATCTTTAAGATGAGTTTCTGTGAGGCATGTGATGTCCACCCTTGTTTTGTCCATAAATCCTTTCAGGTAGGAAACTTTGTTGAGTGATTGGTTTGGTCTTATTCCTTGAATATTAGCCAGGGCAATATTATGTTCTTTGTTTTTCATTGCCCCTTGTGCATTTTAAGTTTGTTTTCCTTCAGTATCGCTTGTTTCATTGCCCTATGATCCTCCGAGAGAGATCCATTCCACCTACCTGTTCTGGTAGCTTCTTGCCCATTAGCAGTTTGGCTCGGGGATTTCCAGCTGTGTCAACTGTATGCATTGGATGACATTTAGCAGGTGTATCGTGTCTGCAACGTTGAGAAAGTTTTGGCTGCTTATTGTGTTCCTAATGTTGTTGTTTGTCCTATTGTCATTTAAACTTTGTCCTTTGTTCTTTGGGTCCATCAGAAGATGTTGATAGTAGCATTTTTTCCTGTATTTGCAGGTTCCATATTTTGCGTAAGTCCTGCAGATGTTCGGGTGGTAGAATTTGCATCTGTCTCCAAATTTAAAATGACCATTATTATAGAAGAAATTGCATATTGGGGGATGTTCATATATATATTGCCCTCTTTTAAGTCTGCAGTTATCTTTTATATAATATCTGTATATAATTCCTTCCCCATATTTACTTGGGGCCTTTGTTTTTTGCTCCTTATTGGGGGACAGTTTCACTCCATTTTCTCCACTCCTCTTGTCTTTTCCTATTTGTGTTAGTCCTTCGTTGCCCTTATACTATCTGTTGTCTTTATACTCTCTTTCATCTGCATGGTTTCGGCCTTGTTGTGTGACAGTATTTGATTTTTTCTACTTCACCTTTCTTCATTTCTTCTGTTTTCCTCTGTTCTTTATTCCCACTTTCCTCTTTCATTTTCTTCTCATAGTCTCTTTCTGCTTTAAATACTGTAAAGGAATTTATTTCAGTCATGCAGTTTTTGCAGAAAATTTTTATCCCATTAAGTTGCTTCACATTCGTTATAAGGGAGATTTTTCATTTTCTCATTTTAGGCATCTAAAATCAAAAAGCAGCTGATAAAAATCGCACCTCATCACCTTTGTCTCATCTGTTGCATCATGGTAGATACCCCAGAGTTGCAGGAATTTATTTACCATTTCCATGTTACTGATAGAGGGTAGCTGCTGCTGCACAAAATTGACTCAAAATGGGTATTATAGGAAGTATTGGGTGGGGGTTGACTCAAGCTGAGTGAGGAAAAATTCTCCATTACTCCCGGGGATGGGAAATGTGGCACACTGTGTACTTCTCCTGATTGGTGCTCACAACTGTGGCTGTGGGGGATAATGGGGGGGTATTTGTAGGAATTTCAATAGGCAGCTAATTTTCTTCACAAAGAAACACTCGGGTGGGTGGGGGGGGGGGATGCTGTATAGGTTAATTTGCTTTGTTTTTATTTACTTTTTTTATAATATATATGCTGCAATTTTTACTTTTTAAAAAGAAATACCACTATGCACTATCAATTCTTCTTCCGCAGCTTATTATCCCATCTTTACATGGGGTTGCTGTTTTTGGTTCGTCTTCTCCACTCTCCTCTGTCGTATACCACGTCCTCTTCCAAGTCCTTCTCCCTGATGTCCGCCACCACACAGTCCCTCCATCTCATCTTCGGTCTTCCTCTTCTTCTCCATCCTGGCAACTCCATCTCCAGCACTCTGCGCCCCCACATACTCCTCCTCTCTTCTCCTGACGTGTCCATACCACCTCAGCCTGGCCTCCTGCACCTTCTTAGATGCTTCCGCCACCTTCACTGTTCCTCTTATATGCTCATTTCTGACCCTATCCCTCCTCATCACTCCACACATCCATCTCAACATCTTCATTTCAGCCACATTGATTTTTCTTTCATTGCTCTTCTTCATTGGCACAGTCTCCATTCCATATAACATTGCCGGCCTCACCACTGTTTTGAATACCTTTCCCTTCAGTTTCACTGAGACCCTCTTATTACAGAGCACCCCTGATACGTCTCTCCAGTTCTTCCACCCCGACTGTATTCTACATTTTATCTCTCTCTCTGCTCCCCCTCTGCATCCACTGTTGACCCCAAGTATTTAAAATACTCCACCGTCTTAACACGCTCTCCACTCAATGTCACTTCCCCTCCTCGGTCCTGCTGCACATCACATCTCATATATTTGGTCTTCTTTCGGCTAATTCTCATCCCCCTACTTTCCAACGCCTCTCTCCAATTTTCCAACTGCTGCTCCACCTCCTCTTTCATCTCCCCACTCAACACAACATCATCTGCTCCTTGGTGCAGACCAACTTCCACCCCAAAGCTCTCTGACACACCCACGCTACTCCTCACCTTAGTTGTTACTCCCCTGTACATCCCCTTGATCAGTTTAACATACTTCTCCGGTACCATCTTTTCTCTTAAGCATCTCCAAACTTCCTGCCTTGGTATCCTATCATATGCCTTCTCCAAGTCAATAAAAACCATGTGCAATGCCTTCTGCCCCTCTCTGTACCTCTCTGCCAACTGTTTCAATGCAAAAACTGCATCTGTCATTCTCCTTCCCGGCATAAATCCAAACTGTTCCACTGACACTTCCGCTTCGTCTCTCAACCTACTCTCCACTATTCGCTCCCATATCTTCATTGTATGTGATATTAGCTTGATCCCTCTATAATTTGTGCAATCTTGTACATCTCCCTTCTCTTTGAATATAGGCACTATGATGCTGGTCCGCCACTCATCCGGAATCACCTCCTGGTCAAACAACTTCTGCATTAGATCCCACACCAGATCCACCCCCTCATCTCCCAGTGCCTTCCATGCCTCGGCTGGTATCTCATCTGGGCCAGTCGCTTTGTTATTTTTCATCCTATTCAGAGCACGACTCACTTCCATCCTCCCCACTTGTTCTGTCATAGCTACATTTGGTAATCCATCCTCATAGAAAGATCTTGGGTTTTCTTTATTTAATAATTCCTCAAAATATTCCTTCCATCTATCCTTTATCTCTTCATCTCTTTGCAGCACCGCCCCCTCCCTTCCCTTAATTTGTTTTACCTGTGTAAAGTCTTTTGTCACTCTATTTCTGCTCTTAGCCAATCTGTATATCTTCTTTTGTCCTTCACGATCCTCTAAATCCTCATACATCTGCCGATATGCCTCCGCCTTTGCTCTTGCCACTGCTCTCTTTGCCTGTTTCTTTATATACCACCTTACACTCTTCACTCCTCGATTCTTCCCATAACTTCTTAGTTTCTCTCTTACTTCATAGTGCTCTTTGGATCTCATCATTCCACCACCACCATCCTTCCTTATCTTCCCACACTTTACCTGATGTTTCCCCCAATATGTCTCTACCTGCCATTCTCATGACATTCGCATTATGTACCCACCAATCCTGTACATTCTGTTCATCAACATGGATTTCACTCAACACTCACTCTCTAAATTCCTGTTTCTTCCCCTCCTCTCTGTTTGTACCACCTAATTCTCCTCACTGTTGTTCCTCGGGTCTTTCTTCCTCTTTTCAACATCACATCCATGACTACCAACTGGTGTTGTGGCATCACATGGTCTCCTGGAATAACTTTGCAGTCCCTCACCTCGGCCAATTGCGCCCTCCTATACAGTATAAAATCAATTTGCGATGTTCTGCCTCCACTCTTGTACATAATAACATGCTCCTCCCTCTTTCTGAAAAATGTATTTACAATCGCTAGATCAAACGATACAGCCATATCCAACACACTCACCGTCCACGTTTGCTCTCCATAACCATGACCACCATGCACTCTGACCACTCCATCGTTATGATCACCAACGTGTCCATTCATATCCCCGCCCAACACCACTCGTTCATCCTCGGCAATACTCTCCATTTCTTCCTCCAATAACCTCCAGAATGCTTCCTTAACATCATCCGGACATCCACTTTGGGGTGTGTGTGCACTGATTATATTGAGTACATGTTCCCCATAATTCATTCTCAAAGTCACCAGTCTATCTCCTCTTCGCTTTACTTACTTACTTCTTACTTCGTAGCCCCCGGGTTCTCTTATGCGAACCCGGTGGCACTCGGGTATCCCGCTACCACCGTGGGATGGGTCCATAGGTCTCGTAGAGAGGTAATGTTGGAGTTGTGTCTTTGTTGAGAGAGAGTGTGGCAGTGTAAGAGTAGGTGTTCTGTGTCCTCAGGGTGGAGGTAGCATTTTTGACAGGTGGAGGTGTCAGCTAGGTGGAGTCTGTGTCTGTATTGTTGGAGGGAGGGGTGGTGGCCTGAACGGAGCCTGGCCAGAGTAACTCTTGTTTTCCTTGGGAGGGTTTGTTCGCTCTGATGGACTACAGGGGGAGTATCGTGAAGGACAGTGTTGTGTGGTTGGTCGAGTAGGTATTTCCAGGTAAATTCTGTGTGGTGATGTTTAGGGGAGGAGGGGGGATATTGTTCAGTAGCTGCGAATAGTGAGCAGCAGGAGTACGTTTTTTGTTGCGGGGTGGGGGATTGTGTAATGTGAGATGGTGACAGGGGTGGTCTGGGGCCAGTGCTCTGGAGAAGAATTGAGTCCCTGTCATGTTCATGTGGTGTTCGATGGGGAGTATTTTCGTATCTGCATGTAGATGTGGATGGGTGTGGTTCGGAGGCAGCCAGTAATGCTTCTGAGACCTCTGTTTTGTGTGGTCTGTATCTTTTTCTGGTTTGTGTGGGAGATGGATGGGGACCAGCGGGGGCAGCGTAAGTTAGGGTAGTACATACAAACTGTTTGTATAGGATACTAAGGGATTCCTTCTGCTGACCGAATGTTGTGGAGGTGAGTGTTCTGAGAGCATTGAGTTTTTTTGTTGCTTTGGAGCAAATGTTTGATATGTGAGGGGAAAAGGACATGTGTGTGTCTAGGGTGAGGCCGAGGATTGTTGGGGTTTTGTTTAGAGGTAGGGGATGTCCCATGAGGGTGACTCTCGGGTGTGCTTGGGATTCGTGGCGGTCTGAGGTTAGGAGGGTGATGGAGGATTTTTGAGGGGATGCTGACATCCTATTATTAGTCAGCCAGAGTTCCAGATTGGTAATGTACTGCTGGATCAGGCGTGTGGCGGTGTTACGGTTATGGTGTTGTGCTGTTATGGTCAGGTCATCTGCATAGGAGGAAATGTGGACATGGGGGGAGAGAGGTTGTGGGAGGTCATGCATGAAAAGGTTGAAGAGGATTGGAGAGAGTATGGAGCCCTGTGGGATGCCATTGTATAGTCTGTAGGTTTTGGATGAGTGTTGTTTGTGTATGACTTTGCCAAGTCGGCCTGCAATGAGATTAGTAAGCCATTTCTTGTCATTGGTGGGGATGTCGAGATCAATAATCTTTTGTGCAAGAATGTGGCGTGGGACAGTGTCGAAAGCTTTGTTGATGTCGATGGCAACAAGGACTGTGCGGGCAGCGGGGGATTGTTGGTTGAAGCCATCTAAGATGTGTTGGGTTAGGTTTGTAAGAAGCGTTGTGGTGGAGTGGGTGGACCTGAAGCCGTGTTGGGTTTGTGAAAACGTAATGTGTGGTTGTATGCGTCTTAATATCAGTTTTTCGAGGACTTTGGAAATGGTTGAGAGAAGGGAGATTGGCCGGTATGAAGCAGGTAGGTTGGGGGGTTTATTGGGTTTCAGTATCGGGATGATGTGTGCCAGCTTCCAGGTAGAGGGTATGACATTGTGAAGCCAGGAGTAATTGAATATGTTTGTGAGGGCTGCAAGAGCAATTGGACCAAGGTGTTTGAGATGTATGTTTGAAATGTGGTCTGGGCCTTCGGCATGAGAGTTTTTAAGGGATTTTATGGCTGCAGCTGTGCCTTGGGGTGTAAATGGATGTGGTTGTTGTGGGTCAGCCGAGAGTTTCCATATGTTTTTGAGGATTTTTCTATTATTGGGAACAGTGATTTTGTGGCTAATTTTTGAGTAGTGGTGCATGAGTACTAGAGTAGGTTGCAGTGTTTTTGTGGGGATGGAATTTGGTTACGGTTGGAAAGGAGAGCTTCGTGTGTGGGGGGTGGGTTAGTATGTGAAGTGTGGATTTTTTTCAAGGTTTTCCAAAGTTGGGTGCTGTTGGTCTTGTGATTGAGTGTAGTTAAATAGGATTCCCAGTTTTCTGACTGTTTAGTATTAATTAGATTTGTGATGTCAGTGTTAAGGTGGTGTATGAGGTCAATGTCTTCTGCAGTGGGACTGTGTTTCTGGCGTAATGAGTTTCTTTGTTTGATTAGATTGTGTATTTGTGGGGAGAAATTTGGGTTGAAGTGTTTCCTGTGTCCTTGTGGAATGATTTTTTTGCTAGCGCAAGTGATAGTGTTGTTTATGTGGGCGGTAGCCTTGTCTATAGAGGGGAAATTAGTTGTGGAGAATTCCTGAAGCTCGTTTTCAATGTATCCTGTAAAAGAAGGCCAGTTTGCATGTTTGTAGTTCGTGTATGTTTGTTTGAAGGATGTGTGGATGGGGTGTGTGTGTTGATAGGTGATTAGTATTGGGAGGTGATTGGAGGGGAGGTGGTGTAATGTCTGCCATGTTGTGCGTGTGTGTAGGGATGGTGAGCAGAAGGTAATGTCTGGGGAGGTGTGTTGTTGGTTGTGTTGCAAGGGTTTGTGTGTGGGTTGATTCCTATTGTTGAGGATGTTGTATGTATGAAGATCATCTAGGAGTAGCGTGCCACGAGCATCTGGTATGTGAGAGGAGAGCCATGTTGGGTGATGAGCATTGAAGTCGCCTCCCACAATGTGGTTCTCGTATTGTGTAAGTGGTTGCAGGGGGGGCTCATAGCGTGGGGGGCAGTGAGCAGAGGTAGAGGGGGGTATGTATATGTTTGAGATGTGAAAAGTGGAGGATTTGATTTTGATTTTGATGGTCTGGATTTTTAGGGTAGGGTCATTATTAAGGAGGGCGTGTGTGTGCTGCGTTATATTTGTGTATGGGATGTCTTTGTGGATGAGTGTGATAAGCCCATGTTCTATGGGGTTAGTGTCCTGTCTTAATGTTGAGTAATTGTTGAAGGCTGGGAGCCTGGTGTCTGGTGAGAGTTTAGTTTCTTGGATGAGTGCTATATGTATATTATATATGTGGAGGAGAGAGTTGAGTTCCTGGTGTTTGTTTTTGATGCCATTAATGTTTATTTGCAAAATGTTTAGTGAGTGTTTGGGGTGGGGTATGTGTGGTTGGTTGCGTTGAGGGTTAGCTAGACAGTGCTGGCATGCCCATTGGGGTGTGTAGAATTGTACTGAGGGTAGTGATGTGCAGGAGAGGTGTAGCCATTCCGAGCATTGACAGCAACGGACTGACCATTGAGTTCACCTGATTTGATGTTGGCAGGTAGGGCATGTGTAGGAGTGGGGTCCGGGGTTGGGTTCAATGTCACCGGCTAGTAGGAGGAGAAGGGAGATGGTGGCCGGGACATCATTCCCATGAGCTAGAAAAATGGAAAGGAGAGGATAGTGTTGCGTGTAGGGAGAGAGAGAGATAGTTGGGTTGAGACCCATGGAACCCGGTCCAGGGACCAGGGGACGGCCTGGGGCCACGCCCCCCAAAACAGGGGGCAGGGGAGGTGTCCGGATTTGCAGAGTGGCTCCCCAAGGTCGACTGGTGCTGAAGGTCGCCCATCCTCCTCGGGGTCGTCTCTCTGGCAGCTTCGCGATGAGCACGCTCCAGACGTTGAAGCCCCTCTTCGCTTTACTTCCACTATGCTATCCTTCAATTCCTTTGCCAATACAATACCCACACCATTCCTTCCCTCAACCGATGCCCCACTGTAGAACAATTTATATCCCTCACTGAGTTCTCTTGCTTTGTTCCCCTTCCAGCGTGTTTCTTGTACACACACCACCCCAACTCTCCTCTTCTTCATCAACTCCACAATCTTTCTTCCTCTGCCAGTCATGCACTATCAATTAACTCACAATATCAACACTGTTTAAAACTGATTAACTGCAGGATTTTTACTGTAATACCACTTTTATTCTGACACACACACACACACACACACACACACACACACACACACACTAGTGATGTAGGTCACATCCGCACATATTTTCTCACATCCGCGGAACATCCGCACTTTGGACTGCGGATGTCGTGCGGATGTGGACCGTTGAGATAAAACGTCATTAATAAGCGGAAATTATCAAATTCTACTGTATTAATAGAACTAGTTCATTGTGCGCAAAAGTGATGCAAGCGACAAGATGAGAGGCTGTTCTTGTATGAAGTTACTCTCTTGCAACCTACTTAGATCCACGTTACAAAGCTAAGTTATTTTCACCTAGTACATTAGAACGAGTTAAATCATCACTTGGCAATGCAGTTGAAGAGCTTCAATCTCTTGAATCTGTCGCTTCGCCACCCACCAAAAGAATAAAAGTTTCAGTGACAGAACCAACACCTTCAACAAGCAAATCTATCACAGAATCTGTCTCAGTTTCTTGAGTCAAGCAGCAATGATGAGACCTACGCGATGTCAAAAGATGTAGTAAAAATGATCGAGAGCTATCACCAAGAAAAACGCCTGGCTGCATGTGACAATGCTATTAGTTGGTGGAAAAATACGCAGAATATCTATCCATACTTGAGTAAACTTGCAAGGAAACA
This sequence comes from Bathynomus jamesi, assembly GCA_023014485.1. Lineage (NCBI taxonomy): Eukaryota > Metazoa > Arthropoda > Malacostraca > Isopoda > Cirolanidae > Bathynomus > Bathynomus jamesi. The sequence continues at coordinate 109,147 of JAJOZX010011237.1, forward strand.
TTTAGCCTGTCCTCCAACAAACGTACCAAGCGAGAGATTATTTAGCAGTGCTGGATTAATATATGATGAAAAGAGAAACAGACTGGCAGCAGAAAAGGCAGAAAAATTAATGTTCCTTAAGCATAACCTTCCTATAATTAAGTTTGAACATTAAACGATGAACATCTTAGTTTACTTTATTTTAATTACTCATTTATAAATATGCCTAATAAAACTTTAAACTTAATATAAATAGTTATCAAGCTAATTAAAGATCTCTTTCTATAAGGGTGGAGGTTGGGGAAAGAGGTCGGTCGGGTGCATTTGAGTTGGGTTCACGTCCCGCATCCTGGTAACACAATTATGGTTTCTAATTGTTGCTGAAACTCAACAAAATATAACGAATTTATTTGCAGACGAATTCACTAATTGATTTCTATATTAGTTAGATGCTTGATATTATTTTATATGTTCAGAGAAAAGTACAGCAATTATTGTATAATTAATCAATCATTACATTATAGCTACAGCTCTCTCTATAATAACTTATTATATACGTTAAACACAACAAATCTCGAATATATGCTAAAAAATAACGAAAATGTAGACATCCGCATCCGCGGATGTTGAAATCAAACATCCTCATCCACATCCGCATCCGCGGATGTGAAAAAAATGACATCCGCTACATCACTAACACACACACACACACACACACACACACACACACACACACACACACACACACACACACACTTTTAGTGTTATTCAGGGCCCATAATATTGCCCTCTTGATTCATTGGTAAATTTTAATTTTCTTGAACCTTGTTGATGTTCTCATTGAAAATTATATATATATATATATATATACTTGTGTATATACCTCATTGCTGTTCCGTACATTGGTCTCTCTCCACACAAAGGTCAAGCTGGTGGCCCCGTCTCTAAGTCTGGCTTGCTGGAGGAGTGAGTTGCTTTCTTGTGCTCTCCACTATACATAGCCAAGTACACCTGGCTCATCTAGTACTGTCCTGAGCCAGGCATCTAGTCTTCTCTTGAAGACTTCAACTTTGACCCCTGTAATGTTTGATGTCCTTTGGAAGCTGGTTAAAAAGTCTTGGCCCACTAACAACCAAGCTATTTTCCTTTAGTGTTGAGGAGGTCCCTTGTCAGGCCTTTAATTTGGAACACGACACATTCTGCCTTTCCTATTTTCCAGTGTTGTTTTGAATGGTAATTGGGTTTAGTTTTAGGTTTGGTACCAGTTTTCAATCATTTTCCATATGTAGATTATTATGGTGTACCTCTCACTTCTTCTTTCCAGGGAATACAGATTTAGTTTACATAGTCTCTCCCAGTGGTTGAGCTCTTTGCATCCATCAATCTTGGCTGTGAAATGTCTCTGAGCTTCTTCTAGTCTATTAGTTTCTTCCTTTTTATATGGGGACATCAAGACTGATCAGTATTCAAGTTTTGGTATAGTCAGTGGTTTTAGCAAGGGAATCATTAATGTCCTGTCCCTTCTTTTGAATGTTTTTAGTACCTGTCCCATGACTCTCTTTGCTTTATTTATCACTACTGTATATGATTTTGTGTTTCGAATTTCGCATAATCGGTCATTATTACCCCCAAATCTATTGCTTTCGTGCTTCTTTGAATTTTCTGTCTATCCGGAGCATAATATGCAGTCTGTTTAAGTTCCTCTTTTCTACCATATCTCAAGAGCCAAAATTTCTCGGTGTTAATTGTCATGTTGTTGTCTTCTGACCATTTGTATATTTTGTTTGTGTCCCTCTGCAAGGCTTCCACTTCATTTACATCACTGATTTTTCTGCTGATCTTTGTATCATCTGCAAAGGATGTTACTATACTTTTGCTGTTTACTCTGCTGTCTATGTCTGTCAGCATGATAATGAACGGGAGTGGGGCCGGTACTGTCCCTTGTGGTACTGAGCTGTGTACTTCCGATCCTGATGATGATATACCTTGAATTTTGATGACCTTTAGACGTTCTCTGAGGAAGTTGTAGATCCATTTTCCCACTTTGCCTGTTATTCCCACATTTTTAATTTTATGTGCTATTATACTGTGATCACATTTGTCGAAAGCTTTAGCAAAATCTGTGTATATGACATTGTAGTCGTCATTGCCTTCCAGTGCATCTAGGATTAGGGTTGGCCTGATTGGACCTGACCCAGTTGTCCCCACTGATTTTTTTCAGAAAAAGCCCACCTGGAAAAAAAAATTAAAACCCACTCAAGCGGGTTTTTTCAGATATTTGATATTTTAAAAAATGAGTTACTATAATAAGCTTATAAAAATAATATAACAGTCAATACCATGTATTTAAGTCAGTGCAGTCATGTAGGACCTTGTTTTAATAAATAAATAACAAAAGCACAAAGCTCAACTCAACTTCAACTTTATTTTTAATTAAAACTGAACTCCAAAATATTTAATTTTATTAAATGAAGTGCCCTGTAAAAGTAATAAACTAATTAAATTCAGATAGTACTCATAGTTAAGTATTTATTAAGCACTGGCACATCTCAAAGTAATCAAACTTTATCTTCATTCAGTTCACTTCCAGTACACAAATATTTGTATATTTTGACCAGCTTTCCTGCTTTTTCTGTCCCAAGCTTGTTGTGTAACTTGGACCAGATGTGTCCAAATGTTGGGAAAACTCTCTCAATGGCAGCTGAACTTGGGGTACAATTCAGTAGATGTTCATAAAAGTTGCAGAAATCTTCCATACCAGTAGCATTTCTTTTTGCAGTTTGTACTTTCATCAATTGCCACCAAGTAGAGGAAGACTTTCTATACAGTTTGAATGACTTGATTATTAAACATTAATACTGAGAAAAGGTTCTTGTCTTTTATTTTGAAAGCCAGAAAATATGCTAGATATTGAGGCTTGTTGCTCTGATTATCCACTGTTCTGCTGCCATTGCTTGCTCTTCATAAAGTTCTGCTCCTGTTAATATATATATATATATATTTTTTATTTTTTTACTATTTCTATGAAAACAGAAAGAATATATTATAAATAGATTATAAATATTGATACTTACCCATGTATTGAAGGTCCATGAAGTATGCTACACAAAAGAATGGTTCCACATCATCAGTCATTTGTTTTTTAATTTGAGCTCTGTATGGCTTGAGGTCTTCACTTTGCAAGTGCTGTATCCACATTTCAACAGCAGTTGACAAAGATGCTGAATCACTTTGAAGCTGCAAAAATTTGGTTATACTGATATAATAATAAATCCCAGAATAAAGTAGTATTAAAATTTTTACTCAAAGTATTAATTAATTAAAATAAAACTAGAGTAGGTATTAAAATAATGAAGTAGCAGATGTACCATCATATGCGGACATTTCTTCGAAAACAAAACTTCTAAAACATTTCTTTGAAATCAAAAACTTCAACATCCAATAACTTTGACAAAAAATTACTTCGAAAATAAAACTTTGAATTAGGTCTGGTCTGGTCTGTCAGGATGGCTGATCCACGTATCTTCAAAGTAATCAACAACAGGTTCTGCTTCATGTGGAAGAATGTTTTGTTCAATTAGCATATTAAATCCCTTGACAACTTTGTTAGGTGGCACGAAGGCAAGAGCTGTAAGCATTCGAATATTTAGAAAGAATTGGGCATCAGTGTTGTATTGTGCTTTGAGTCCATATTCACAGACTTTCCTATATAAGCATTGGCCAAAATGGAAAAAGCAACCATAGTTTGCAACTGATTGAAATTCCGAAGTTAATGCATTAATCATTCCTGTTTCAAAATCAGTTAAAATTGAATCAATGTTTAAGTAAGGAGCGAGGACTTTTACTTGTCTCAAAATGTTTGTTTTGAAAGAAATGTCCGCAGTTATTGATTCGAAGTTTTATTTTCAAAGTAATTTTTTGTCAAAGTTATTGGATATTGAAGTTTTTGATTTCGAAGAAATGTCCATACTTAATGTCCATACCCTGATCCTAGATGCACTGGAAGGCAATGACAACTACAATGTCATATACGGTACACAGATTTTGCTAAAGCTTTCGACAAATGTGATCACAGTATAATAGCACATAAAATTAAATATGTGGGAATAACAGGCAAAGTGGGAAAATGGATCTACAACTTCCTCAGAGAACGTCTACAGGTCATCAAAATTCAAGGTATATCATCATCAGGACCAGAAGTACACAGCTCAGTACCACAAGGGACAGTACTGGCCCCACTCCCATTCATTATCATGCTGACAGACATAGCAGAGTAAACAGCAAAAGTATAGTAACTTAAAAATGTAACCAAATTTTCATAGGTAGCTAAGTATACCTTATCAAGTGCAATAGCAACTTCCTTTAGCTGCTTCTGAAGGTGAAGGGCCTCTCTGTATAAGCCTGCATTGCTCAGGGCAGTGGCAATTTTTCCATCATTTTCTTGCTCAGTATTAATTTCCATGTATTTATGAAAATTTTTTATAAGTGTGTCTACACAAGCTTCCTGTGAGTTCCACCGAGTATCATTCTGTATTTGTGGCATTTGTCCTCCCTTGTCCTTCAGCCATCCCTGATTAACAAAATAAAAGGATTTGGAGAGAACATATTAAATATAGTAATATATATATAGATTACAGCATATATCTTTCTCTCTCTCTACCAATCTATCTGTATATAAACTTTATAAAGATTATCATTTTTATAAATACTTTTCAAAACATTCTATGCCCACATTGAAATGATATATATATATATATATATATATATGAAAATTATTTCACGAAAGTAACACGTGAAAAATATTTATGATGAATAAAACCACGAAGGAAAGAAAACACAGAATGGTGCTCAAGCACTTTCGTTTAATGACATCCTCAGGAACACTGAAGTACATAAAGAGTTACAGCCTATATATAGGTTACAAACAATATATACAATAAACAGAGAAATAAAAAAAATTAAAACATTAAAAAATTAAAGGATTGTGGGAGGAGCATACAAATTTGTAAGGAAAAACTACCGATTTTAGAACTTTGCCCAAATCCAACACAAAATCAAATGAATTGTTTCCAACCAATGTTGTAGTTAATTAAAATAATAAATTGAAAAATAAAAATAAAATTTGTAAGAGGAGCATACAAATTTATACTGGAAATCTGCCCAGGTTTTAGCACTCTGCCCTTCTTGTCTAAGTGTGATATATATAAAAATAAATTTAAAAATAAAAGTTATTAGAGGAGCATACAAGTTTACCAAAGGTTTAGCACTCTACCCTTCTTTTCTAAATCCATTCTGAACGAATTCAAAACAACGGGATCGAGTTGAAAAAGACCTTTGCTTATGTTGAAGTTATTTGTAAGTTGGATAATGGCAGACTCAAGAATATTTCTATTAACAATGTTGCTAGAGTGAAACAAAACTGAAGCATTATTCCAATCAATACAGTGGGATAACTGACAAATGGACAAAAAGGGCACTGGACGACTGTCCCATTCTAACAGAATATTGATGCTGTTTTACATGTGTGTGAAAATCCTTTCATGTGAATTATTGGTAGGGCTATTTTTTACTATGATATTTTTCACAATATTGTGTTATGAAAATACTACATTAATATCCAAAAGTTTAAGTACATTAGCAATGCCTAAAAAGCCCGGGAAAAATGGTCAGATGGGAAAGGATTTTCACACACATGTAAAACAGCATCAGTATTCCATTAGAATGGGACAGTCATCCAGTGCCCTTTTTGTACATTTGTCAGTTATCCCACTGTATTGATTGGAATAATGCTTCAGTTTTGTTTCACTCTAGCAACATTGTTAATAGAAATATTCTTGAGTCTGCCATTATCCAACTTGCAAATAACTTCAACATAAGCAAAGGTCTTTTTCAACTCAATCCCGTTGTTTTGAATTCGTTCAGAATGGATTTAGACAAGAAGGGTAGAGTGCTAGACCTTTGGTAAACTTGTATGCTCCCCTAATAACTTTTATTTTTAAATTTATTTTTATATATATCGGACTTAGACAAGAAGGGCAGAGCGCTAAAACCTGGGCAGATTTCCAGTATAAATTTGTATGCTCCTCTTACAAGTTTTATTTTTATTTTTCAATTTATTATTTTAATTAACTATAACATTGGTTGGAAACAATTCATTTGATCTTGTGTTGGATTTGGGCAAAGTGCTAAAATCGGTAGTTTTCCTTACAAATTTGTATGCTCCTCCCACAATCCTTTAATTTTTTTATTTTTTTTATTTCTCCGTTTATTGTATATATTTTTGTAACCTATATATAAGCTGTAACTCTCTATGCACTTCAGTGTTCCTGAGGATGTCATTAAACGAAAGCGCTTGAGCACCATTCTGTGTTTCTTTTCCTTCGTTGTTTTATATATCATATATATATATACAGGGCTGGATCTAAAAGTTGCGAGGCCCTAGGCCTATATATATGAAAATATGGACTTAATTATCGGTACTATACCAGCAATATTAGAATCCCGCATAGACAGAACTATGCCAGCACTTAAAAATTAAACCAAACCAAAATAATCACGCATGGAAATTGTATAAGAAATATAAATAAACCATACAAATAAGTATAAATTATAATATGAATCAAGATTTGTATCGAAAATATAAGACAATGATTTCTAAGATTTATATAATATTATAGGTAATGACTTTCCATAGTATACAAATGTTTTTCATATGTGATGTATAAGAGATGTTGACATTTCATTTTTTATAATAGTGAGCAATCGACTTATCAGGCTAAATATTAATGCTTTAATATTTGGTTCAGGTGCTCCTTGAATATTACAGCAATGCTTTTCTACTTTTCTTCGAGCTAAACTCTTCAATTAATTGAGAATAATCTAATGAATTTGTTATATCATTTTCTATTGATAACATAGCTAATGATTGCAATCTCGCTTGAGACATGGTGGAACGCAAATATGTTTTAATAAGTTTGAGACGCGAGAAACTTCTTTCAGCCGAAGCAACAGTAACTGGGATGGTTAATACTATTCAAAGTACAACATAAACATTAGGATAAATCTCACTTAGTTGTTTTTGCACTATATAAACAAGGGCATTTCCGAGATCTGTTTTCTCAGGTATAAACCTGCAAAGTACTTTAAGTTCTTCATAGAGTTCTAAATCATTAATATCACACGAACAGAATGCGCAAAACGGCTTGAGCGAGGCCCCCTTTGGCGCGAGGCCCTAGGCGATCGCCTAGTTCGCCTATAGCTAAATCCGGGCCTGTATATATATATATATATATATATATATATATATATATATATATATATGGTACTTACATGTGGCTGATGATGACTGCGAAAATACTTATGAATTTTGATTGTGTTTCAATACACTATTAGGTGTAACTTCTTTCTCCAGGAGATTAAGGTAATGAGATGAACACCCATAGGTTAGAATGTTGGGACATTTCTCCAGAAGTAGTACTTTCATGGGCTTCATTTTGCTCTCATTATCAGTACAGATTGCAAATACCTTGAAAATATGAGAAAGAGAAATAATCATGGTATTGTAAAGATTTTATACATCATATTATAGTATTGTACTAACATAGTATTGTAAGGATTTTATAGTTACTTTATTTACTTGAGCTATTTTAATTAATAATATCTCAAATTTTAATTAACTCAAATTACTCACATCTTTGTTGTATTTCTGTTGGACCTCATTTATTGCAGCTATAGCGAGTTCACAACAATATTCTGCTGTTTTCTTCTCTGATCCACAATCAGTCATTGATAGCAGGAATGTTGAGCAGCCAGTATGGATTGTGGCAGCAATGATGGGATCATTCTGCACTGATGACCATCCATTTTGTAGCAGAGTTAATGTAGCATTTGTTAAGTCATTACTCAGATTCTGTTCTATTTCATCATGTACCATACTTCAGTAAGATCATCTCCTGCTAGGTCTTTTCTTGTTGGTGTGCAATACCCAGGTCTCAACAGATTCATCATTTATTTATATTCTTTGCTGCTAGCAACATTAAAAGCTATTGCATTGCTGTAGAAAAACTTGGCAACTTGTAGATCAAGCAGTTCTTTTGTTTTTCTGTTGTCTTTGACAAAATTGGTCATCTGAGGTTGGGTCAATCTTAATACTACAAATCCTGCTTGATGGGGGGGGGGGAAATACAAAGATTTAGGTTTCTTCTTTGGAGGTTGAGAAGTAGAGCAACTGTTAGGTCTGTTGACAGAGACACCAGAAGCTGATGAAGGTGGTGATAGAAATGAATCAAATGATAGTTCAGCAACTGATGATTCGGATGAAATATTTAATGCCACTTGATAATGAGTTGGAGGATTTTCATTTCTCTTCATACATTTTTGTAAATGTGTTTTGATTCTCTCAATTTTAGAACTTAATTCCATTCCACAATGTTTGCATTTCACTTTTGAGCTTCCTTCAACTCATATGACATCAGCCCACTCCTGAGAAGATTTCCTACCACTTCTAGCAACAAATGGCATGGTTTCTTAAATTCTTAGTGTTAAATAAAAATAATTCAGTGTAGATACTGGTAATACTAAGCTTTAGCTATTATATCTAAGTTGTATTTTTAAAAAAATCATCTACATGTATAGTATCTGTAACAAAATAGCAACAATCATTATCAAGAACAATGAATAAATACTGTATATAAGCACAAAAAATTTTAAAGGCCAGTTTTTAATTTTATTATACACTTTTCTTATATTAGCTATAAAAAAAAAAAAAGATAAAACCCGAAAATACCTGATAAAAACCAGTTTTTTGCCAACCCTGTCTAAGATATTGTTGTAGTGTTCTATTCATTGTGATAGGCATAATCTATAATCTACCTGATCAGAATCTATGCTTATTTTCATTGAATCTTTCCAGTGTCTCCAAGAAATCATAAATTTTCTCTCTGACTATTCTTTCAAATACTTCGGTGAGGTTGGGACATCAATGACACTGGTCTGTAGTTCTTTGCTTGAGATCTGTCCCCTCCTTTATATATTGGGGCAATGTTTGCTCTTTTCAAGATGCTCAGTATTTCCCCAGTGTCTAGGGATCTTCTCCATATCCAGTATAAAGGTGTAGCTATTTAATTTTTACAGTTTTTAATCAATAATGTGTTCCAATTGTCTGGACCTGCAGCTGAATGTGGTTTTATTTGTCCTATAGCTCTCGCTACATCTGGGTAAAATCAAAGTGTGTTATGCACTCTCCTTGCAATTTCTCTTCAAAGAATGCATCTATGTTAGGTATCTCTCTGTCACTTTTTGGGGTACTGAAAACTGATTCATACTGGGCTCTCAATGTTTCAGATATTTCTTTTGGATCATCGGTTAGTTCATTATTTCTCTTCCTTAACGGCTGAATAGCAGCGTGCGTTTTTGTTTTCCTTTTCACATAGCTACAGAAGTATTTTAGATTTTCCTTTATTGCTTCTACCGCCTTTTCCTCTTCCTTCTCTGTATGGTCCTTAATCAGGGCTTGTATTTCCCTATTGATACCCTCCAGTTCTTCTTGTATTACTTTCCTGGCATTATCTCTGCAGTTAGCTAACTTTGCCTCCAATCCCCTTCTTTTGTGGAATATTCTTTTCTTTTGCTTCTCTAGCCAGCTCCTCTTTCCATTTGGCTATGATTTCGGAGCATATTTTTCTAAAATTCTCAGCGTTTTTTCTTCCAAGGTTGTTAGCATTTCTTCAGTTGTTTTATTCTCTAAAACTGTTCTCCACTCTAGTTGGGCCATGTGTGATCTGATTGCTTCCCAATTTATAGTCTTGGAGTTTAAGTTAAAGGCCCCAAATCATGTCTGATGTTGAAAAAGTTGTTTTGTCCACTTATTTTGTTCCTATTGTTATTCCTATTGTCATTTAAACTTTGTCCTTTGGGATATATATATATATATATATACACACAGGGTGTCCCAAAAGTCCCTATTTTGTTGAAATAGGCTGAATTTCAAATAAATGTCACACTGACCTGAATACAGATGTATTTCTGTGGAAATTACAAGTATTACACCATTAAAATCTTTAATTAGTAGTTTCCACATGTGCTCCATCTGTATCTCTGCAAATCTCAAAGCGGTCAGCTGCATTGCAGAACACATTTCCGAGCATTTCAGGTGTTATTTTCTCTGCTTGCCTAATGCGATCTCGCAGATCTGGTAAATCTTGAATATTTCTGCGATAGACCTCTGATTTAATGAAACCCAAGCAAAGAAATCCAATGGGGTCAAATCCGGAGATCGCAGCCCAGCGCCTATTTCCCCCACGTCCAATCCAACGATATGGAAAATGCTCGTTTAGGTATGTCTGAACAATTCTGGCATAATGACATGGTGTCCCATCCTGCTGAAAGACTACATTGTCGAGAATGCCATCTTCAAGAAGTTGAGGTTCTAGAAAATTTTGAAGCATATCAAAGTAAACAGGCCCTGTCACTGTAGCCTCTGCAAAGAAAAAGGGCCCGTAAATCTTAGACTTCGTCATTCCAAGCCACACGTTGACTTTAGGAGAGTTTCTTCCCCATTCAGTGAACTCAGTTGGCTTTTCATTAGCCCAGATGCGACAATTATGTTGATTGATTTTACCACAGGTGTGAAAAGTCGCCTCATCGCTAAACAAAATGTGGTCCATTAAATTGTTATTTTGGATTTGTTCGACCAGTTCCGCACACATTGCTGCTCGTTTTGGAAAATCTTCCTCGTGTAAGCTGTGTAACAGCTGAATGTGATAACACTTCTTCTTCAGCGTCGAACGCAAGATTCTGTGAACAGTTGTTTTGGGTATGGTCAATCTGTGGGATGCTTGGCAAACTGACATTCTTTGATCATCTTCGAACATTATGTGAATAGATTCAATGTTTTGTTGCACTGTTCTTGGGTGTCCACTTCTTCCTTCATCATGCACAGATCCAGTCCTTTTGAATTTGTTCACCAATTCACGAATTGCTTTATCTGTCGGTCCAGGCTTATGAAATCTTCTTGAGAATCGGTCTCTAATTTCACATTTCATTCCTCTGATGCGACATGTTACTATCATAATGCGTTCATGCACATCCATCACCAATGATATGGATCTGAAAAAATTAATTACAAATTTAAAAATAATTAAAATAGGAATCTAATGCATGTATTTGTCTAGAAAGGTGCATGCAATCATGTCATTAAAATATTCATTTGAAATTCAGCCTATTTCAACAAAATAGATAGGGACTTTTGGGACACCCTGTATATATACTTTGTGTAGGTTCGAATGATGGTTGAGAATTGACCTGTGGTCGACCCCTCTGCAGCATCCTGCCTCATTTGCAGGATTTGGTGAAGGAGGGAATTGCTGTCTGATCTCCTCCTGCCCTCATAGCCAGCCACACTGGCACACATGGCTGGTCAGGGACTTTGCATAGGAATCTGTCTAGCTGGTTCTTGAGGTTGGTGTGCTGGAGATTCCTTACTTCTCTCAGTAGGGCATTGAAAAGCTTTGGGCCTTGTATTCTGAGGGTAATTTTCATCCTTGTTTTCATGGCCCCCAGTCCCACAGCAGCTGGGACTGTACAAATCTGCCTCTTCTCTCATTCCAGTTTGTTTCTATTTCATTTCTTAGGTTAGGGACAAAGCCCTCAAGTATTTTCCATATGTATATTATTGTGTACTGCTCTCGCCTTCTTTCGAGAGAGTAGAGTTTCAGGATTGTAGTTGAGACCAGTAGCCTTCACCTTCCATTTCTTCTATCTTAGACGTAAAAGTCCTTTGTATAGCTTCAATGTTCACAATGTCTCATTTTCTGTATGGGCTTAAGTACTGAGCAATACTCAATTATTGGTAGGACTAGGCTCTTCCATAATTTGAGCGTGATGTTTGCTTTTCTGCTGTGGAAGCTCCTCCAGATGATTCCCATTATTTTTCTAGCCATTGTAATTTTAATGTTGTGCTCTCTGAATTTTGTATCCGATGACATTATTACTCCCAGATCCCTGACTTGTAGATTTGGTGTTATCTGTTTGTCTTTCAGAGTTTTGTATCTTTTATTCTGCAGCTCCTTGTCAGGGTTGGGGTTGAATACTTTAAAATGTATTGAATATGAATACTTTTGAAAATCTTGTATATGAATACGAATACAACATTTTACAAATGTATTGAATATGAATACTTTCCTAATGTATTCAAATACATTTTGAATACTTCTGATTAAATACCTATGAATACTTTTGAATACATGACAATGAATCTATGGAATTATTGCGACACCAGTCACACCACTGTAGTTATAATAATTAATTAAACAACACAATATAAGGCATTATAAACATTTATTTTTTTCCCACATATTAATATTACAACATTCAAGAACAGCATTATTTTTTAAAAACATATTGTAATGTATCACAATTCTGACATTTTTAAAATCACAAACATTATGAATTATATTTAGCACAAACTATTAAAAGCACATATATATAATATAGCACAATTTCCACTTTAATGGCTTTGATAGTTGATACATTTCAATATGATAGTCTATTTGTATAGTCATGTCCATGTTAGCACAACAGTTGCTTATTAAGCAGTTTATGTACTTTACCATTACACTTTAACATTATCAGTTCCTCAAAATGTTGGTCCTTGAGATGGCAGTGATCAGGGCAGAAAACTTTCCCTCCTGAGCTGAAAAGATGCTCTACAGGGGCTAATGGGGCAGGCACTCCCAGGTATTTGCGAGCTAGCTTGGCAAGTGAAGGGAAGTTACACTCCTCTTTCTTCCAGTATTGAAGGGGGTCACTCTCCATGCTGATGGAGTGTTGACTCGGGTACTTCTGTACCTCACTCTCAGCGGATGATGACTGTGGTGTAGGTTGTGTGGGTCCAGTGTCCATGAAGCTAAAGAAGCTCATGTCAAACTTTGAAGCCTTCTGTGGTGGATCCTCAGTCTGGCTACCTGTGTGGGCATCATGGTTCACATGGTGTGAATAGGATGATGCTTTGGTGATTAGGTTAGTCTGGATCTCCTGTCGCTGCTGGTCATTAGCACACTACTGAAGTTTAAACCTGGGATCCATAGCTGTGGCATTGATGTACACATCATTGTTCTCATAGGGAGAGAGCTGGCACTGGACAGATGCTTTCAGTGCTTGAACCGTCTTCTTGTTGTATACCTCAGATATCTCCTCTAGCTGGTGTTTCAAACCTTTGGTGACAGGGATAATTAAGTTGGCAGACACATTGTTCTCCTGCTGTACAAAGTGTGTTGCTTTCTCACACAGTGTGAGAATCACACAGAGCTCCTGTAGTATCTTGCACTCATGACTGGTGAGGTGAGCTGTGTTGAGTTGGTTGAGTTTCTCTTCTGAGATACTGAGAATGGAATGGATGATAATCAGCTGAGAGTTTCAGCGGGTAGCATTTACAGCCTGGAGTCGTTTTTCACCCTCCAGTAGGTCTGTGGCATGGGTAGACTTCCTGACATATGACACTATGGTTGACACTTTGGAGATCACATTTCTGAGATGCTGTCCAACTTTTTCAGTCCTTCTTTTACAAGCAGCTGAAGTGTGTCTAATGCATCATGCATTAGACAGTCAAAGAGTTCAGAATCAGCTTCTGAGGCATCAGCCACCACCTCTGAGCCAGTGTCAGGGTCCTCAGCCGACTCTGAGTCACTCTGTATATTCTCTAGTACTTCATAACCTGGCAGTGAGAAATCCTCAAAGGCCTTATTCATGTTGCTGGCATTGTCAGTTATTATGTTTGTGGCTTCCTCAAAGTGTTGATAGATATTGTCCCCAGTATGCCGGCCTTTGACCCTGTGTAATCAAGCATCACAGTGTGCATAGTAGTCCAATCTATAATAGTGTGCCCAGTGATTCCAATGAATCCTTTCATTTGAAAGTTAGCACACACACACACACACACACACACACACACACACCACACACACACACACACAGCTGTAGTAGGCATTTTACATCTGACTGCACTGCATTTGTTGTGAAGAAGAGTAGTAGAGAGGTATTTCCTGGATGGCATCTGATAGTGTGAGTCAACTGTTTCCATCAGGTTATGGAAGGCTGGGCTTTCAACAGTACTGAGAGAGAGGGCTTTCAACAGTACTGAGAGATAGGGCTTTCTCAGCAATGAAGAACAGTAGGGCATCAGTGATACAAGTTTGACGTGGATCATTGAGTGCATATTTGGTTGTGGTTCTGACAAACTGTTTGATGCTAGGTTGTTCAGGTGTAGAGGTAGTCTTGGCAGCTATGATCTCTTGGTACACATCTCTCTGCTTCCTCTGAAAATAAACACAGAAACAGTAATTATGAATTGTTCTTGTAGATATTGCAACTGTAGACGAAAGCGCTTGAGCACCATTTTGTGTTTCCTTTCCTTCGTGGTTTTATTCATCATATGTATATATATATAATATATGTATATGTATGTATATATATATATATATGTATATTAGGGTGGTCCAAAAAGTTAAAGCATCGACTAAGTTCTGTCCACAAGGTTGGTTTTATGCCTCTTGGTGTGGACAGTATTTGTGCAAAGTTTCACGTTATTCGGTTAATATTTAGGGGTCGCCCCACTTGTCCCCTTTTTGAAAATTTGGGAAAATATATAGACAACTGAATAACTAAATTTTTTTTTGGTTCTCAAAGAATATGAAAGAAAACAGTAAGACAATAGGACATGATAATGGGTGTATCTTCATTATTTCTTCTGCATCAGAGTCGCCTTGGATGGTATTGGTATCTGTTTTCGGTGGGCGGCTACGAGTTGTAGGAGGTACTGCTTCTGGTCCTCGTTTCGTGTCAGTGTCATTGTAGCGTTGTGCGAGAGCAATACCTCGCTCGGCAGCATCATTGACGACTTTCACCTTTAAGGCGCGATCTCTAAGTTCCCTGTAGTTCTTGTCATTTGGCCATTCCCGTGGAATCTTTTTGAAGTAACTGGCGCGCTTTCCTCCTTACCTCCAACTTTCAAGGCATCAAAGAGGGTCAATGTCCTTTTCGTGACGAAGGATGCCACATCATTTTCAACACCAGCTTCCGCCATGTCGATTCGTCGGGGGCAGCCATTCTTTTGGGGATGTTGGAGGTGTTGAACCATTCTCCTTTTGGTATCAGGATCGATCCTATTATCGAAGGAGGCCAGTCCAAGCAGATGCTCCGACAAGTACCACAGGTGGCGTCTTAGAGCTGTCTTCGCCGCTTGTGCAGCTCCTCCGTGTGGATATTTTTCCAGAAGATGCAGCATTTGAGATCATTGAGAGGAGCTTGTGTCCCCATTGGCGCTTCATGCCAGTACTTGACGTAAATCAGACTGAAATAAAGCCAGCTGAGTCACGTTTCGTTCTTCGCGTGCTGTGAGCTTGAATTGATAGTGAAAGAGGTAGATTTTGAGCGCATAAATCGCCTTCGCCATCCATCTCGCGTGGTGCATGGGACCCGGAGCTCGGATAAAGAGTTGACCACCAGTCTTTCCCCCCAGGAAGAGCAAAGATAGTTCAAGGAACTCCTTGTAGTCGTCACGAGGTTGGCTTGCCTGAAGAGCGTTAGGTAAGTAAGTGAGCATCTTTTCTCATCTCTTGGAGTTGAGGGTTCTCGAACAAGCTGTCCGATGCTGAGACAAGTGCTTCGTGGGAGAGAGATGGCCATTCCTTTTGAAATCGCTTAAAAAGGCCTGTTTCAGGACTTCCTGTTGAGCAAATATTGAGGCAAAGACATCAGCAAGTACGACTTCAAGTATATGATGTCGACAACCAATCCAAACTAGCTCGTGACCCAATGCTTCTTCAATCCTGACACAGGCTCCGCGATGTAAACCCGTGTTTGACGCAGTGGTATCGAAGATGAGACCTCTCACATGCTGTTCCACGTTCCATAATTTCATAGTTTGAAGGCATGCCTGGGCCTGTGCTTCTCCAGTTCCTTGTTTCATCTTTGGGACACCAAGCAGCTTCTCCTGTCCATTGAATGTTATAAGGATTGCTATCCGATGCACATTCGTCTTTCCCTTCAATGCTGGGGAGAAGCTTTCCGTCCCAATGGAGAAGGACAGGGTCTTCTAGAGAGAATGATTCTAGGTCTTCTCGAGCTGCCTGTTCTCGCCACACTTTCTCTGTAGCGATGAATAGAGCTCCGAGAGCACGTTCCCAGACAGATCATGCCCCGCGGCCTGTAATACAGCTCCAGTTACGAAAACAGCATTCCAGTCAGAAAGATTGGTGCGATCCATTGCTCCAATGACTTCTGGAGAATGGAAAATGTTCGTAACCTTGTTCTTGGACGCTTTGGTGCCGGAGCTTCAGACGAAGAAGGAATCGGAACCGATGGTCTATAGTCGTCGTCGTCTTGCGAAAAAAGGGAAGAAGAAGAAGAGGAAAGATCAATTGATGACACTCCTGCTTCTTCCAAATCTTTCTGTGTTGCTTCATGCCTTGCCTTCCTCTTGGCTTCCTTCTCCATTCTGGATCGCTTTCTGTCCTCTTGTGTAGTCGTTTCCTTATCAATGCCAGCCATGCTGCAAGAATTGACGTCCTTGCGCTGCGTGGACAGGAAATTTCGGTCCTCAACGTTGACGATTGTGCTCATGGCATCACTGTTGCGATGTCAAACAGTTCCTGGATGTCCGCTTTGAAGATGTCTTCATTCATTTATCGCTGGCACGTTGCCTGGTCCTGTGCTTCTTGAGTGTTTTGTAGCGGTCTAAAAGCTTTGAAAGCTTACGGACACAGGAGTCGATCCATTGAGTTGGGATCCGCGCTCGGGTCCAGACTTCAAACCCTCTGGCATGCCTGGTTCAGACTGTTGGAGGTGGTTTGCTTTTGATTGATGTGGTGGTATTGCCCCAAGAGGAGGGCGTCAAGGCATGTAGGGAGCCTTGACATGGATAAAGTTCCAGTTGCCATCCCTAGAAGCCAAACTTTTGGAATTGATCGAGTTTGAGCCATCGGACCTACGGAAGAAAAAGTACATTATATAATATATATATTCAGAGTGGGGCGACCTCTAAATATTCACCAATCACGCTGCAATTTTGCACAGACCATGCGGACACTAAATGGACAAAAACCACACTTGTGGAGACTATCTAAGACAATTTTGAAATTTCCCCCTATGGATTTGGACCACCCTAATGTATATGTATATATATATATGTATATGTATATATATATATATGTATATATATATATATATATATATATATATATATGTATATATATGTATATATATATTATATATATATATATATGAAATAGGATCCCTCCTAAGGAGACGTAATTTTACATTTAGGATAAAAACGAAGACGTAGAGCAAGAAAGTCATTATATTTGGCTGCAGCCGACGTTTCGGGCAACTCTACCCATTTTCAAGGCCTAATAAATAAAAAGCTAAAATTAATGCATGACAAAAAAATAAAAAATATACGAATGTCAAAAACAAACTAATTCATAGCACAGAATAAAACCACTTAAAGAATAAAAATTAAAAAGCGTAAAACGAGCATAAGTTTACCGTCAGTTGGATGGAGTGGGGATGGGGAGCCCCTTGGGTCCCGTTTTTGCGAATATTTTCATGTCTCATCTTGAGGAAAGGGCCTTCTGTGAGTGCCCCCCTCACCTTAAGCCGAATTTGTACAGACACTATGTTGATGGCACGTTTGCTTTATTCCAAACGGATAATCAATCAGTTCAGTTTTTAAATTTTTTGAACACACTTCATAAGAACATTATATTTACGCAGGAAAAGGAAGTTCAAGGTTCTATTCCTTTCCTTGATGTTTTGGTTTCCAAATCAGGCTCAACTGTTTTAACTTCTACATACCGGAAGCCTACTTTTACGGGTTTAGGTTTTAATTTTTATAGTTTTTGCGATTTTAATTACAAACTAAGTTCGATTCGCACTTTAGTGCATAGAGCTTATAATATTTGCTCAAACTTTGCTCTGCTTCATAATGAGTTTGAATTCCTTACTGATTTTTTCTTTAAAAATGGTTTTCCACAGGTTCTTGTACAAGGTATTATTGGTAAATTACTTAATAATGTTTATTCCCCAAACCTTATCCCAACGTATGATGTTCCTAAGAATTGTAAATATCTTGTTTTACCTGATCTCTACCAATTTAACACTTTTGTGAAAAAGCAATTGTTGAGTGTGGTGAGGAAATTTTATTTTCACACTGATTTTAAGGTTGCTTTTGTGAATAATAATACCCTTGAATGTTTTTTCCGTTGTAAGGACAAAATCCCCCCTGCGATGAACTGTTCTGTTGTTTATTTGTTTACCTGCCCTGGGTGTTCCCAGGGGAACTACGTTGGCAGCACAGTTCGTTCTTTGCAGGCAAGATTT
>JAJOZX010011238.1:0-111159 GCA_023014485.1 Bathynomus jamesi
ACTTTGAAGCTGCACATCACTTTACATAAACATTCCACAAAATGTCATTATGGAGGCACACTGAGTCAGGAAAATTAATAATGACAATGACGAGAGAATTATGAAATTCAAATTGTGTGACTGACTTTGGAAATCTGAAATAAGAAGTGCAGTGATGCAAATCAAACCAAATACAGTACATTTATTAATGAATCACTCTGTGAAAAAAGAAAAGAAATCTTTGATAAATTATTAAAACAAAAAAAAATTTAATTTATTCCTGTTATGTACGAGGTGGGATAATATATGACTGCAAGTCCCAAGAAGGACAAAGAGTAGATTTGTACAGGCCAACCTGATTTTGACAACTTTAGACAGCATCTAAAAATAGAATTACCTTCAGCATAACCCAGCTCCTAAGCAAGCCTATCATTACTCTCTCAAATCACTTTGATGATTTGACAACTAACCTAAAATTACCACAAATGACATGCATTATATCAATTGAAACTTTGTTAAATAATGATACAATAAGAAGATATTCTTCAATATCCTGGAGTGCACAAGCTACCATATATGTACAACTAACAACAGGGGCAGACTGAAATTTATAACATCCCATATTCAATTTTTGGCATCTACCAACCACCAGCTGGTAACTCTTATTACAAATGTCGATAGATCTCTAATAACCTCTAATCATATCGTAACAATTGCGTCATTGTAGGAAACTAAAATACTGATCTCAACAGAACATTCAAATAATAATGGAAGCTTCCTTCACAACATCGTGACTGCAAGTGGTTTCAAATTAGCTATTACAAAGCCAACTAGACTTCACAATGACAGAAATTCGACTGGCTCGATGAAATCTGGGTATGGTCCCTGCTTGACTGCAATCTCAGATATAATTATGTTAAATATCATGATCACTTGCCTGCATACACCATGCTTATCACCCATTTCTCCACACAGGAAAATATAAAAGTTGCAGTTAAATAATTTAAACTAAAATTCCTTATAGAAAGAGCAGTTTTTGACTGGACTGAAATAACAAAATAACTGACAAACAAAATTTTGAGCTTTCTCAAGCACATTGAGAGATATATTCACCACACTCTCTCCTCAGTGGGAATTATATTCACACAGACTTCCATGGTGGCACTTTGATTGGGTTCAGACCATCCTATGGTGACAAAGGAGTCTGTCATATTCCCTGGGGATTTGCTCTGGTGAGTACTAAGCCTCAATTTACAATCCTCACCAAACTGTACTATTACAATCCAACAAGGCAATGAAAACAAGTGGGGTTCCACAAGGATATATTCTAGGGTCATTAATATTTCTAATTCACATCAATGATTTTCAATCTCTCAACCACATTAAATTACATACAATATGCAGATGATACCACACTTCTTCCCATCATAATTTAGACTTTCTGAAAAATTAACAGAGCCAATTAACCCCCGTTTATAAATGGATGTGTGCTAATAAACTTTTGCAGAACTAGACAGTCATCTTACATGATTAATACTACAAAATATACTGTAGCTATATATATAGAAGTTATCAAATAAAAATTGAGCGTACTACTCTTGCAAGGGTGAATGAAGTTGAAGTGTTTGGTATTAATTTAGACATAGAGAAGCTCAAAGAAATATACGAAATATCCTTTGGAAGTCATTCACAAAAAATGTTTGCAAACCCTCTCGAACAATGACAACAAAGTCACACTTCCTTAATGTTTAGAGCACTAAATATTTTAAAACTAAACTACTTATACAAATTCAATGTTGCTGTCAATATGTTCAGTTATCAATAAAAATCAACATCTCCCATTCAAAGAGCAATCACCCCCTATCAAATACATCATTATTATAACATTAGATTCCCCAAAAATTTTATACCCAAACCAAACTATACAACAGAAACTGCAGGAAATGCACTCTCTTTCATGAGAGCAGATGTATGGAATATAATTTCCATAAATATCAGATAAGCTTCATCATTAAATGTATTTAAAAAATCACAAAAGTTGTACAGTACTTCATTAGCTACTACTGCAATTACCACCACAGTAATTAAGTTCTCATTTTATAATTAACTAAAATATAATAATTTCATTAGGCCTAAGCACTTTTAATTTCATTAAGCATCATTTATTTCCTACTAAATATACAAGTGATAATTTAGTTTAAAATTGTGTAAAATAAACTACTTTTGTAAATAAATGGGCTACCTCGCGTCGTGTCGTAACCGGTATTGTAACATCGCTTCCCATTGATCAGCGAAGTTAAGCAGCATTGGGTCTGGGTAGTAATTGGATGGGAGACCATCCTCCGCATCCAGATTATGTAGCGACCCGTGATTCGGAGCCCACGTAAAACTGTAGGTCCCCTCCATTATATGACCTTCGATGTTACGAAGGAGGTTAAACAAACCCAATCATTATTATTGTAAATAAACTACTTTCAGAAATTTTTACCTTTTGCTTATTATTATTAGATACATCATATTATTTACTACTACTACTACTACTTGCTATTTTCATTTCTCTTTAGTAGTAAATAAACTGAATCCCATTAATTTCACCTAAAATGCTTCCAGTGGCATATTCAGATTTGAATACTGTAAATATAATGCCATATCAGATTTCTAAATTGTACAGAAAAATATTGAAAAAATATGAAATTTTATGTAACTTGTGTATAAATTTGTTTGTTTGAAATTTGTAACTCAATTATAAATACATTTTTCTGGAATTGTATCATATAAATGCTCAAAATATTGTCCATTCATTTGAAACCACAATGTAATTAATTAATTGTAATTCCCTTCGGGACTCTGAGCTGGAAAAAACACAGTCAACTACTTTTTTATTATTTTTAATGTTTTATGAATTATTAGGCCAATTTCTATTATTTAATGACATATATGGCTAATACTGCTATAATGGAGCCTGCGTGAAGTGATTGTGACTATGCCACTCGTGTTTATTTATGAATGTTTTCCGATTATTTACCCATTTTTTCAGAGAATTAGCTGGAGATAGATTTTTCTTAAGAAATAAATCTATAAACTACTAACTAAATACCTTAGCTACAAAACCAAGTTAAGTGAGTGATAAAGTAATTACTGATTTATGAATAAGCAATGCCTTTGGGTAGTGAAATATCTAAGTGTTCAGGAGTGGAATGAAGTAAATACATTTGAAAATGATTCAAGCAAAGTCAGCTACAAGTAGTGATGTACTTTGTCAGGAACGAACATTGGGATATCAGTGAATGGTAGAAAGAGAAGAAAATGGGAGATAATTAATGGTGGATGAAAGTGGGTGGAGTTGTATGATCAAATGATGGGTGGTAAATTGAAGCAATTACAGGTAGGTCTCAATTTATGCACAGGTTATCTTCCTGGAAGGTAACTCTACCTATTTTATAAAATATGTAGAGAAAAAATCTATGGCTTTTTGGAAACTCAGAAAAAATTAAATAACCAACATGGATTCCAGTCAGACAGATCATGCCTATCACAACTAATGGAAACACTACAACATTACTAATGAACATGAAAGTAATGAAGACTATGATGTAATATACACAGACTTTGTTAAAGCATTCAACAAGTGTGACCATGGAATCATAATACATAAACTGAAATATATGGGAACAACAGGAAAAGTGGAGAAGTGAATATATAATTTCCTTAGTGAGTGAGTGAGTGAGTGAGTGAGTGAGTGGTGGCAAGTCATTACAGTTCAAGAAATACGAGGGTAATTCAATAAGTATCCACACTTTTTATTTTCACAATTTTATTTTCACATCTGATAGATTATAAACACATCACTTCTCAACATAGTCTCCCTGTTTCTCAATACACTTAATCCAGTGATCTACAAGCTTCCTAATGCCATCACAAAAGAATGTTTTTGGCTCTGTGAGTAGCCAGTCATGCACCGACTCCTTCAGGTCATCATCACCTTGGAATCGCTGACCTTTCAAAGAATCTTTTAGTTGTCCAAACAGGTAAAAATCCGAAGGTGCCAGGTCTGGACTGTAGGCTGGATGGTCAAGAACTTCAAATTTAAGTTCTTGAAGGCATTTTCTAGTCTGTGCAGCAGTATGCGGCCGTGCACTGTCGTTAACAGAAAAACATCTTCTGACACTCTCCCTCTCCATTTTGTGCAAATTGCTTGCTTTAACTCATTCTGAGTTATGTTATGCTAACACTGTTTTGAGATACATGAGGCCCTATCCTTGAACATTATCTAGAGCGTGGAACTACAGTAACAAGTGCATCATATTCTGACATGCTTTGGAATGAGTTAAAGCAAGCAATTCGCACAAAATGGAGAGGGAGATTGTTGGAAGATGTTATTTTGTTACACGATAATGTGCGCCCTCATACCACTGCACAGACTAGAAAATGCCTTCAAGAACTTAAATTTGAAGTTCTCGACCATCCAGCCTACAGTGCAGACCTGGCACCTTCAGATTTTTACCTGTTTAGACCACTAAAAGACACTTTGAGAGGTCAGCAATTCCAAGGCAATGATGACCTGAAGGAGGTGGTGCATGACTGGCTACACACACAGCAAAACATATTCTTTTGTGATGGCATTAGGAAGCTTGTAGATCGCTGGATTAAGTGTATTGAGAAACAGGGAGACTATGCTGAGAAGTGATGTGTTTATAATCTATCAGATGTGAAAATAAAAAGTGCGGATACTTATTGAATTACCCTTGTATCTTCATCAGAATCAGAGGTCCTCAGCTCAGTACCACAAGGAATAGTATTAGCTCCAATACTCTTCATAATCATGCTGACATAGATGAGGATGTTAGCAGAGACAGCACAGTAACATCCTTTGCTGATGACACAAAGATCAGTAGAAAACTAAGAAACCCAGAGGATATAGGATCTCTACAAACAGACATGAACAGAATCTACAAGTGTTGGAAGACAACAATATGAAGTTTAACACTGAGAAATTTCAACTGTTAAAGTATAGAAAAAGGGAAGACCTAAAATCTATGGAATACTATATCCCAAATGGAGATGAAATTCAGAGAAATTCTAAAGCAAAAGATTTAAGAGTTGCAATGACTGATGATGCAAAATTTGACACACAAAATAAGACAGCAGTAAACAGAGCAGAGAGAATAATTGGGCAGATACTGAGAATCTTTATTGATTCCTCTACTAAAAACAGTGATCATACCCAAGTTGGAATACTGCTCAGTCCTCACATCCTCATACAAAAAAGAAGACATTAGTCAACTAGAAGCAGGGTTGGTGATTTAAAAAAAAAAAAAAATTAAACTATCATGACCAGATGACCTTAAATGTTTTCTAGAAATGAAATATTTGTTTTATATCAAATTAGTGGAATAAAAATTGAAATTAATTATTGATACTTTATAGAAATAATAAATATGTTCTACAAATGTTTATTCACTTTAGGCCAGTGGCTATTATGATTTTAATGTTTAAAAAAAGGTTAACACACATCTTAATTTGTCACTATAATCAATGGAGCTATAAGTAAATTCTATAATCTTATCTTATTGAAAAATAAACAGCAAAGATCATTACCATTCTTTATGTATTACCTATACTGTAATGATTAATCAGTAGTTTTCGCATTTTATATTTATTTAATTTTTTTCATATAGCTACTGATTTAAATCAGTAATTTAAAAAATAAAGATAATTTAATTTAAATCAATTTAAATCAACCAACCCTGACTAGAAGGGATTCAGAGAAGCTTCACAGCCAAGATCAATGGATGCAAAGGACTAAATTACTGGGAAAGGTTACACAAATTAAACCTATATTCACTGGAAAGGAGAGAGAGATACACCATTCTTTACACTTAGAAAATAATGGAGAAACTAACCCCTAATCTTACTCTGAACCCTATAACTCCCCAAACAACAGTGGAAAATAGAAAAGGAAGACTGTGTCATGTTCTTAAATTAAAGGCTAAACAGGGAACATCCTCAACCCTGAAGTAAAATAGTTTTGTTGTGAGAGGATCAAAACTGTAACTAGCTGTCCAAAGAACTAAGGAACAGAAGTGGTGTTGCAGTGGACATCTTCAAAAGAAGATTAGATGCCTGGCTCAGAACAATCCCAGATGAGCCAGGCATACCTGGCTATGTGAGGTGGAAAGTACTGTACAAGAAACGAACTCTTTTTCACCAGGCCAACTCGAGAGGAGGGATGACAAGCTTGACCTTGGTGAAATGAGAAATCATTTCACAGAACATTTGAAAGGTTGAAGTGTGTGTGTGTGTGTGTGTATATATATATATATAACAAAGAACGACGCTTGTATAGGAGATATTCTGCGCAAGACGAGAGCGAACGAAACAATGAAAAAATGAGGTAACCACCCGGGTGGTTATCTCATTTTTTCATTTGTTTCGTTCTCTCTCTCGTCTTGCGCGGAATATCTCCTATACAAGCGTCGTTCTTTATGTTATTTATACTGCGTGTTCTTTGCAGTTGAATATATATATATATAATCATGCGGGTTGCTTCTACAGAGCTTCAATTTAATATTTAGGAGAAATCCAATGACAAGGAGAAATGTAAATGCCATGAAAAGTCTTCTTTAATGCGCAACGTTTCGAGCAATACGCTCATCTTCAGGCTGTTAATAACAATGTGAAATTAAAATCAATATTGAATGAAAAACAAGACAAAGAAAATTTCTATAACCTATTCATAAAGGCAAATTTTAAAAGACTGAGAAAAGAGGGTTAAATTCTAAGTTATACAGATTTACATATAAAATTAAGAAGCTATTTTTAAATACATATAGTAAATGTGAAATTAATACACTGGAAAAATTAACAATAGTACACTGGAATAATGAAACTAACTAACCTTTCACTGCAATTTCCGAGGCTAACTGATTTAAGCAGAGGCAAAAGAAAAACAAAGATGGCGAGGGCGATTGGGGAAGGGGGATTATAAGGAATTGGGGAAGGAGGAGGGATTATAGAAATTTAAGGGACAGCTGAGTCAACATTTAGCGTAGGGGACAATGTTTTAATGAAAAGCGATTCCAAAATTCTTAGTGAGTTGGGACAAGTATTACAACCAAGAATTTTAAAATTGTCTAAAGTGACATCAGTTTTACATTTATACTGTGTTCCCGAATACTAGAACTACTTTTTTTTTAAAATTTTACCTGTTCGGCCACTTATTCCCATATGCGAATAAAATCTAGCCCTGAGAGAGCGAACAGTGCTGCCAATGTAATTCCCAAGGAGACACCTAGGGCAGGTAAATAAATATACAACACCGCTACGCAACGAGTCAGGGGTTCGATCCTTCGCTGAGAAAAAGCTACCTAAAGACGTTTTATTAATAAATATGATGCGGAAATCAGTATGATAAAAAAATTTCCTTAACAACTTTGTAAATTTAAGCTTAAATTCCTTATTCAAAGGACCCATTTCAGGTACCAAGAAATATTTTATATCCTTCGGCACTGTAATACATGGAAGTTGAGGGCTATAAACATTATTTAAGAAGGATCTAATTAGTTTGTCTACATATTGAACAGGAAAACTATTATTAGTAAAGTATGATCTTAGATTATTAAATTCATCATTAAGTAAGGTAAAACTAGAGGTCAAATTATATCCTCTGAACAGGAGAGTTTTAATACAAGACATCTTATAGTTGAAATCAGTAAAACTAAAAAAATTCATGCCCAAACCAGTGAAAGTGGGTTTCCTGTAAACTGATGTAGTAATAGAATCACCGTTTTTCGAAATTAAAAGATCTAAAAAGGGGAGGGAGCCATTTTGCTCAGTTTCCATTGTATACGTTATATTGGGGTGCAAAGAATTTAGGAAGTTAAAGAATTGTTGCGCTTGTACCGCATTATCAAAGACTGCTATCGAATCATCAACGAAGCGTCGATAGAAAATTGGCTTGAGATGAGTGGGAGATTGTCTAAAAATTACACTTTCTAAATGAGTCATAAAAAAATCAGCTGCTAACGGTCCGACAGGTGATCCCATCCCTACCCATCAATTTGTTGGTAAACCTTATTGTTGAAAGTGAAATAGCATTGTTTGAAGACCAATTCTAAAAGTTCCTTAAAATGAGACAATGAAAAACCATGAAAATTATCAACTGAGCTAAAAACCCTATCTAAAATAATGGCAATAGTTTCAGATACAGGTACATTTGTGAAAAGCGACTTTACATCAAAACTGACAAAAAACTTTTTTGAATCGAATTCTCACCAAGGAGGTCTTTTTGGAATTCAAACGAGTTATTTATAGTGTAAGCATTTTTCGCAAAGGGTGACAGGAGACGAACAACAAATTTTGCCAATTGAAAGGTGGGTAAGTTATACGAAGCTAAAATAGGACGGAGAGGTGTTCCAGCTTTATGGATTTTAGGCAGACAGTATAATTGAGCAAGATTAGCACCAGATGCGAACAACTGAGAGTAAGTATCATTTTTTATTATCTTTAAAGACTTTAGTCGTGACAGAAATCTATTAACCTGGTCTTCTAACCTTACAATGACTTTATTGACAGGTTCTAGAATTTGTTTGAATTTAGTAAGATCACTTAGGATTTCATTAGTTTTGTTTATGTAGTCCGATTTATTCAAAATAACCACTCCGTTACCCTTGTCGGTCTAGTCACAACAATCTCCTGGTTCTTTGCCAAATTCTTAATACACTGCAAATCACTCTTCCTAAATATGAAAGATTGAAATTTAAGATTTCTAAGTTTATGAAAAAATTCTTGAGTTAAATTTGCGAACTGACAATTGGCAAAATTGTTGTTCGTCTCCTGTCACCCTTTGCGAAAAATGCTTACACTATAAATAACTCGTTTGAATTCCAAAAAGACCTTGGTGAAAACTTCGATTCAAAAAAGTTTTTTGTCAGTTTTGATGTAAAGTCGCTTTTCACAAATGTACCTGTATCTGAAACTATTGCCATTATTTTAGATAGGGTTTTTAGCTCAGTTGATAATTTTCATGGTTTTTCATTGTCTCATTTTAAGGAACTTTTAGAATTGGTCTTCAAACAATGCTATTTCACTTTCAACAATAAGGTTTACCAACAAATTGATGGGTAGGGATGGGATCACCTGTCGGACCGTTAGCAGCTGATTTTTTTATGACTCATTTAGAAAGTGTAATTTTTAGACAATCTCCCACTCATCTCAAGCCAATTTTCTATCGACGCTTCGTTGATGATTCGATAGCAGTCTTTGATAATGCGGTACAAGCGCAACAATTCTTTAACTTCCTAAATTCTTTGCACCCCAATATAACGTATACAATGGAAACTGAGCAAAATGGCTCCCTCCCCTTTTAGATCTTTTAATTTCGAAAAACGGTGATTCTATTACTACATCAGTTTACAGGAAACCCACTTTCACTGGTTTGGGCATGAATTTTTTTAGTTTTACTGATTTCAACTATAAGATGTCTTGTATTAAAACTCTCCTGTTCAGAGGATATAATTTGACCTCTAGTTTTACCTTACTTAATGATGAATTTAATAATCTAAGATCATACTTTACAATAATAGTTTTCCTGTTCAATATGTAGACAAACTAATTAGATCCTTCTTAAATAATGTTTATAGCCCTCAACTTCCATGTATTACAGTGCCGAAGGATATAAAATATTTCTTGGTACCTGAAATGGGTCCTTTGAATAAGGAATTTAAGCTTAAATTTACAAAGTTGTTAAGGAAATTTTTTTATCATACTGATTTCCGCATCATATTTATTAATAAAACGTCTTTAGGTAGCTTTTTCTCAGCGAAGGATCGAACCCCTGACTCGTTGCGTAGCGGTGTTGTATATTTATTTACCTGCCCTAGGTGTCTCCTTGGGAATTACATTGGCAGCACTGTTCGCTCTCTCAGGGCTAGATTTTATTCGCATATGGGAATAAGTGGCCGAACAGGTAAAATTTTAAAAACTAAAGAAGTTTCTAGTATTCGGAACACAGTATAAAATGTAAAACTGATGTCACTTTAGACAATTTTAAAATTCTTGGTTGTAATACTTGTCCCAACTCACTAAGAATTTTGGAATCGCTTTCATTAAAACATTGACCCCTACGCTAAATGTTGACTCATCAGCTGTCCCTTTAAATTGCTATAATCCCTCCTCCTTCCCCAATTCCTTATAATCCCCCTTCCCCAATCGCCCTCGCCATCTTTGTTTTCCCGTTTGCCTCTGCTTAAATCAGTTAGCCTCGGAAATTGCAGTGAAAGGTTAGTTAGTTTCATTATTCCAGTGTACTATTGTTAATTTTTCCAGTGTATTAATTTCACATTTACTATATGTATTTAAAAATAGCTTCTTAATTTTTATATGTAAATCTGTATAACTTAGAATTTAACCCTCTTTTCTCAGTCTTTTAAAATTTGCCTTTATGAATAGGTTATAGAAATTTCTTTGTCTTGTTTTTCATTCAATATTGATTTTAATTTCACATTGTTATTAACAGCCTGAAGATGAGCGTATTGCTCGAAACGTTGCGCATTAAAGAAGACTTTTCATGGCATTTACATTTCTCCTTGTCATTGGATTTCTCCTAAATATTATATATATATATATAAACAAAGCCTCCTCCGACATTTGTATCAAATCCAGAGAAAATACTAGCTGAACTTTGGCAAAATTTGGACCATAGCATTATCCTAAATCTTACTATATCAGTACCACAAAGTGTCCAAGCCCTTCATGAAGCACATGAAAAGATTACATGATACTGATTGCATGTTTGGCATTTATCTTGGGGCTATGATAAATACAAAGTCAAAAGTTAAAACCAATTTTTGGAAGCTCATCCCAAGTCCTTACCTACATGATCTCAGGGAAGCTCCTGTTTTTTCCGCAACATCATCCAAATCTTTACGGGTTCTCCCTGATAATTTCTTGCCAATAATTTCACGAATAACAACTCCATCAAAACTGTAAAATCTGATTAAAATAAAAAAGAGGAACTTTAAGCACACATTAGTTATTCTGTAAAAAACTACTTTTCAAGTCAATATAGATGTATGGTAGCCTATCTTTATCAGTTAATTAATGTTATTTCTTACAACTATACTGTTCAACATGTTCATTTTTAAAGGTGATGAAAATGAAAACAAAGAAATTCAGCTTGTTATATAAAGTAACATTATACTTACAGACTAAAGTTACTGGAAGCAATGATTGTATGAATCTTATAATAGTTAAAATCTCTTTTCCAAATAGATATGCTTGTAACCACATCTATATTGCATTATGTACAGTAACTGTTGAACTACATTTTGTAGATCCATTCATAGGTGTAAAATATTACTGTTATTTGATGTAACATGAATATTTTGAAATTTTAATACAATTTAGCAGTTAAAACTTAGGTCCATTAGTACAATACAGTACAAACTGCATCATTAACCTTTATAGTAATGTGACAACCTAAAAACTGGTATAGGGTGAATGTAGCAAAGATAAGTCTAAATTTGTTAGTGGACAATAGATTAAAAATACAAAAAAGGTACCAAGAAAGAGTAATGAAGGTTTACAATAAACTGCTGTAAACTTACCCCTTAAACATTCAGATGGTTGGGTTAAGCACTGTACAACCCAAAGGTACATTCATGAGCCACTCATGCATTAAATTTTGGACATCAAACATTTAGACCTAAATATGGTATAGTATGGTAAGTTAATCAAAACAAAGGCCTACTGGTATCACAATCAAAACAAGTTTCACCAAACTTCGAGCTAACTTTTCTATGACAAATTTTTGAACAGAAGGATGAAGTTGAAAAGTCCATTCTTCAGCTAACTTAACAGGAGTTGGAAGCAGTTTTTCCAGCATTTCAAAAGTTCGATAATGATCCGCAACATCTGATATCAAAAGATCTAAAGTTGCTCCCCATGTTTCAAGAATTCCTCTCTGTTTCATCACACTTACTGCCTCTGAAACTAACAACAGGTAAAGCTTCCATGAATGAATTACATGAAATTTCTATTAGTATTATGACTATAGTATAAAATATGTAACTGTTCTTATCATGCCTAAGGTAGACTAATGATAAATCTTATGACAATAATAAATAATGAAGAGCAAGTAGACCTACACTCCTGCTTTTAGTTGATTACTGTACAACTAACCTATCTAGCTATTACATACTGTAGAGTGTAGCTAATTAACTGATGATATAATTAAACAAATAATTTTAATAAGTTACACCTGTGACAGCACACAGACCTAAAAAGCCTATAGTGTAGGCCATATATAGGTCAGATAACCTGAAACATATGAAATGAATTGAATACCAACATACTTTGCAGAGAAAATGGCTGACATTAGGCCTACTTTAAACTTAAACTCAAGCTCTTTTAATTTTGCCCAACAAATTTTTTAATCTCAAAATTCACTAACATTACCATACTGACCATCTGTGCAGTCAACAAATAAACCTACATTAACAAGAGTGGCAGAAATTAAGTCTGGTAGGTTGGTATGGTACTGAGGTACTTGGATAACTATGATAGGGTCAAGTGGCCTATCAAGATTTTTATCAACATGAGTTAACAAATCGAAATCCTAGTCTCATGCATGATTTTTAAACTCAAATGACTCCCTTAATCTTGTTTTATCATTTTTCTGATAAACTGTTTTATAATTTCAAGAATAAGCATACTATGGAAAAACTATACATGCCTACAACATGGTATCGTATATGGTACCTTTATTTCTTAATTAAATACAAATTATTAATTTATTGAATTAAATAACTACAAAATTGCCTGGGGATTGGTGACATAGCCTATTGGGAATGAAAATAATTGGCATACATAGAACACAATTGGGCCCACATAACATGAAAAACATATTTTGTATCAAAATTTTCCATCACTGACGCATGAAAATTACTTGGAGAGAAGAAATAATGAAAACACAAAAATTAGACATCTGGGGACTTTGTAAAGTCAGCAAAATTGAAGACAAAGACATTTATATTAGCTGCTCAGAGCTGCTTAGGTTACAGTGATGCTTTAAGCAAGGGAGACAGAACTTATAGGAAGATTAAGTATAAGTGAATACCAAGTAAGTAATAATATAAACTAAACTCAAAAGGATAGGCCTATTCCTTCAGATATTTAAGTGTAGTGAATGCCTATATTAATTAAACTGAATAAACTTGTTGCATAACTCCATCACCTACATTGAAAGAACTGTATGCCCTACACCTCGAAGCAAGGCCCAATAAAATAATAAGGTATGGTAATTTCCTTCTTTACCATTAGGCAGCGCTAAATATCAAAGGCATATAAATTAAACATTAACCAAAAAAAACACTACTTAACAAGGTCTTTTGAAGACTCCACAAACAACTTTTTAACGAAAAAATGTAGGATTTTTGTTGTTCAACTCTCCATCAATATCTGCTGGAAATTTCTAATGGATGAGGGTGATAGCAATAAATCATAACCCTATATAGTTTTTTATACATACCTTTTCTAATTCCTAAATACATTACTAGCTTTATTACAAGATAATTTAGCATTATACAAGTTCATCCTTACTTGGACCACTTAATAAACCAGTTCATCTTCCCAACAAAATGTGGGTCTATTTGGGAGCTAAATTTTAAATTTTATCTTAAATTCAAAGGGTCTTAAAGTCATCTTTTTTTCCCATTACAAAGGAAAGTCCATCAACCAGTAAGCCCAAGACAACATATGAAGTATTGAATGATCTACAGTAGGTCTAGGCCTATATTGCATATAAACCAGATTTCTCTCAAAACAGATAAAGGAGAGTACCATACTTAAATATAGGCCTACCATAACGAATATCTACATAATCTCTTCAAGTAAAATGACTTTTTTCACCCTATTCATAATCTAGGACAAGATTAATTTGACCCAGAAACAGTTAAAAAGTTGTGATTCTCCAAAAAGAATCTCCATTTAACCTACTATTAAAACAGTTTTTACAACAGTAACAGAAAAATTCTTTTTATAGAGAGAAGGTACTCCAGTAAATCTTATTAACCTCTGACCAAGTTATTTAGTGCAGCCCTGAATCAAACTTAAGGCGAGGGAAATGAGAATAAATTAAATTGGTGACTAAAGATTTTGAAGAATATAAATAATAATAATTCTACTAGGTCTACAAGCTGATGTCTCTTGAAATTATAATAAAATTCCAGAATCCAAATACAGTTCAGAGACATAGTCCATAATCACTTAATAATAAGTTTGGTTTGATTATGACCATTAGGTTGGCTGGTAAGGTTATGGTACATTAGTAACTATGGACTCTGCCTCTGAACTGTATCTGGATTTTGGAATTTTACTGAAAACAATTGTCTACCTGATACCATTTATAACTTTTAAATGTTTTAACTGGTGATGTAGTCGAGACCACCATGGATGAGACTGAGACAGAGACCAGAAAAAAAGGTCTTGAGTTCTACATCAGTAACATCACTGGTTTTAACCATTTTCATTCATCATTGTTGGGGACTTTTAACCCTTTCAATGTGCAATCAAACACATTTTCTACTCGCCCTGTGCACAAAAAATGCTGAAAATCAATTTACAGCTCATACTGCTATAATACACCATGTTACAACGCGTGTTTAGAGTTACACGCATAATTTTTGACATGATAACCTGTTATTAAGCGCAAAAGATTCAGAGTTACGTGCTATTTGAAAAAATAAAAAGATGAAAACTTTTCAAAATTAAATAAAATACAAGTGTAACTGATGCTTTACTTAGCAAATGCTGTTCCCACATGTTATTGTACTGTACTGCAGTTGTTGTACTGCATTTGTGCTACCAGCTGCACACACAGCTGCTACACTGAGTATTGTGGTTCAGTTTGTTGTTGCCTTCGAATTGACGTGCATCTATCAAATAGTTCTCTCATATTTTATGTGCATCTACAGTATCAAATAGTTCTCTCATATTTTACGTGCATCTACAATATCAAATATTTCTCTCATACCTTACTGCTCTTATATAAAAACAATGATGACTGTTAAGGAATTATCAGAATGTTTTCAAACAGCTGATCACCTTACCAAATTAATTTCTAACATGGATCCAAATATGGAACAAAGCAGTAAGTTTGGAAGAAAATTGGATGACCTTATGAGCTGTTACAAACAAAATTTTCAAGAAAAAAAGAAATGGGCAAAGCAAAAAACTTTGGACTCCTATTTTAAAAAGACTGAAGCAGTTACCCTTATTGAAGAAGCCCCAATTGAAAAAGCAGCAGCCCTGATTGAAATTGTGATGATACAGAATAAAAAAAAATTTTATCATGCATTTTTTCTAAATTAAAAATCTTTGTTAAATAAATTGCATCTTTTAAATTTGTTTATTTCTTCATTACAAAGTAATATTTGTAAAAAATATGTTGAAACAAAGAGGTTAATAAATTTTTAAAGATTAAAAATAATTTTTGTGGAACCAATCTCCAACTTATAACTGTTTCTATGGGAAAATGAGCATGCTATAATACACCATTTTCTCAGAATGCATCTTGCGCGTTATAGCAGGATGAGCTGTACTATTTTTATCTTTTTATTATGTACTTAGAGAAAAAATTAGCAATTTCAAATATATATGTATTTTTTTTGTGAGAGATAATATATAATAGCAAAAATGATGGGTTGAAAATGGCAAAATTCTGGTTTTTTTCTATAAAAAAAATTTGTGTTTTTGAAACGAATGTTGATAACCATTACTTTACATAAAGCTAAATGACACACAATAAGGCATAAAAAAATTTATTCAGTTTTTTATCACACAAAAAAGGCAAAAAAATAATTATTCACTTTATATGAAATATAGTAATACACAACCCCAAAACAATATGAAACACCTCTCTCAAAAAGGCAAAAAAGAATTATTCACTTTAGAGGTATTCCATGTCAAGTGTACATACACACCTTATGTCAGGTCATCTCGCTGATTTTAATGATTTTTGGTGTGGTAGTTGGGTATGATGAGTAATGAAGTGTGACCAAATTTTAGCCACTTGGGTCAGTTTGGGAGTAATGACCCCCCCCCAAATTTGGGGTCAGCAGCGTAACCTCGTGATTTTGAAAAGTCATAACTCAGGATCTAATGGATGGATTTTAATGATTTTGGTGTCAAAATGCTCAGAAAAGACAGCAGAATAACTTTAATTTTATGCACAAAGTGTGTACATTCTGTTAAAAAAAGTTGCATTTATATTTCACCTTTGACCTTGACCTCAGGACAGGTCAGAGTTCAAATTTCAAGGTCATGAAAATTGGCATAAGTAAAGACCTTTAGATGAAGCATATTCAAGCAAAAAATTGGAGTGGGATCTCCGTGGGTTTGCTTTCCACAAGCATTTGAAATTGTGCATGTTGAAAATTTTGAGCATTTTATTTAAGATAACTTCACAAACAGTTCATATATATGTAATTTATGTATGTATATAAATATATTATATATGTATAAATATAGCTACATTCATGGTTTGATAAATAAACTATGTATTAAGATTTTTGCAAATATTAAGGTATTTGCTGCTCTAAAAGAACAATAATTTTCATCACAGTACCTATATAATTTGTATATTTAATCATGTTAAATTTGTGTGTGTTCAGGTTTTGACTATATGCTGATAAAATGTCATAAAAATATTGTTGTGATCCATTCAATTCCCACAATAAATTAAAATCTTCTGATCTTTGGCCTACTTCACAATCACTGATAGAAAAATTTCCAAATCATTTGAAGCCAGGCCGAAAGTTATGTTCATCATGCAGAAATTTTTTTTCCTTACAGTACCTATTTTACAAGTTCAAAATATAGCAGAACCAGAAATATTATCATGAAGCTCATCTGATACTACTATGGAAACAGTGTCATCAGATGATGTTTTTGTTGACAAGGAGGCTGAATTGTCAGCAATGAATGAGACAATCGCCATGAATGGGGAAAGTCTGATTGTCAAGCGCAAGATTCAAAGAAATGAAGCATACCTCCCAACAAAAATGGCCAAAATACAAAGCTCAGTAAGAAGACACTTAGATATGGTAGATGAAATTCCTCAAGAGCCAGGTCCATCAAATGTAGACAAACTGTCTGAGCCAGAAGTAGTAGTCCAAAATTTGAAAGATAAATATCAAAACTCAGATAAACATGACCAAATTATGATTCTAACTGTTTTTGCACCATCGATGAGTGTAAGAAAACTAATTCAAGAATTTAACTGTTCACAAAGAATGGCTGTTCAGGCTCAGCAGCTTGCAAAAGAAAAGGGAGTATTGTCATCACTGAATCCAAAGATGGGGAAGGAATTGCCACTGGAAGTAACTAACACTGTTAAGAGTTTTTTAGAAATGATGAAATAAGTAGACAAATGGCAGGCATGAAAGACTGTAACAATAAAAGAAAATGGTGAATGAAAAAAATATCAAGAGGTTAGTTTTATGTAATCTAAAAGAAGCATATCAACAATTTAACCCTCAAACTCCCAATGGGGTCCATATGGACCCCAGTAGGTCTTTATGAAGCTGGGTAATTCTACGAGAAATAGACAAATGAAGTACACAGTAACCTCTTCAAAATTCATGAAACTTGGTGTGAGGGTTGGTTTAGGTCCAAATTACAAATTTCTGAATTTTTTTGAAAATTGGTCAAGTTGGTCAAATTTTATGTATGGCTTGACCAAATTTTGGTCAAATGAAAAAACCAATAATTTTCAAACGTAAATATCTCAGCTCCTAATTGTCGTAGTGTAGTAAGTCTTAAATGATAAAATATGTAAAATTAACTGTAGTTTCTAAATATGTATCATTTTTTTAGGGTAACAAAAATAAAATTGATTTTTTTTTTTTTTTTTTTTTTTTTTTGGCAGCGAAGATATCATTTT
This sequence comes from Bathynomus jamesi, assembly GCA_023014485.1. Taxonomy (NCBI): domain Eukaryota; kingdom Metazoa; phylum Arthropoda; class Malacostraca; order Isopoda; family Cirolanidae; genus Bathynomus; species Bathynomus jamesi. Next base: position 17,921 of record JAJOZX010011238.1, read on the forward strand.
TAAAAAAAAAGGCCAGGAATAAAACATGTTTATTTGATGTATATACACCATAATAAGTAATAAAAAGTCAGCTTATCGACGATTATTATGAAAAAAAAATGAAAAAAAAATCCTCCAAATTTTAATAATTTTTTGCTTTCTTTCCAGATTTTCAGTATACAGTATACCTACGTAATTTTCTAGTATACGTAAATTTACCTAACCCTTAAAATGCCTCAAAACACAAAATTTTGTTGCAATCCTCTGAAAACATACTCAAGAAGAATTTTCTGTAACATCAAAAAAGTAAACTCTGCCATGGCAGCTGCAAGCTATGGAATTTTGGAAGAAAATCAATTACTATGCAGCAATTGCTATGTCACAATTAAAAAGAAGCCAATTGTATTAGAACATGTTCAACGTTCATCCAGAGAGCCGGAACCTGCACCAGACATACTTAACGAATGTATGGAGCGAAGCAGTAGCGATTCCACGAATCCACGACCATTGGAAGAATTCGTCGTTCAAGACAGGCAATTCAATAAAGATTTGCTCAGCGACAATATTTTACCTTTATTTGATGAAAGCCCTATTAAAACAGGTAATAAAACAATAAAGACTCCATTCAGGACATTTGTTTCTTAATGTCAAATTCGTAGTTTTCTGTTTTTAAATATTAGCATCAGCACTTGAATACATATATACAAAATATTTGATATTTGATTATTTCACGCAACCTAAATTTATGAATTTGTTTTACAGCTGGATTGAAGCCGGGACAAAAACAGATAAAGACTTCTACGAAATTCAGATCGACAATGGAAAAGGTTAAACGAAGTTTTGAAGCTGCTTATGGGGCTCCTATTGACTATTCTGAAGCTGGTCCGTCCAAAAAAAGTTGTTTGGAAGATGATTTAGAGAGACAAGACTACTTTTCGGACATAGTTATTGAAATTTGACATTTTAAATTAAATTTAATACAGTCATCGAAGTATATACTAAATTAAGTTTTATGTTTACATTTTTATAATCGGACAATATAATACATATACATATATTTTATGAAAAGTTTAATTAAAAATATACTAAACTTAATGTCAAATACACTATTTCAGGTATCAAAAAGTTATGGAAGAATTAAAGGAGAAATTTCAAGCAAGTAACGATCGCAATCTTAGGTTACAAATACTATCATTGTATCCCTATCCCATTGAAAAAACTGCTGACTTCTTTGGAGCAACAAAGTATATGGTGCGTAAGAGCCGCAATCTTCAAAAACAGTTTGGGATTCTTCCTAACATTCCAAACATGACAAAAGGGAAGGTTGTCACAGCTGAAATGAAAAAAAATCATTCGGGAGTTTTATGAAAATGACAAATATAGTAGGATGTGCCCGGGAATCAAAGATTATAAGTTTGCAATAAATGAAGAGGGTGAAAAAATAAAAAAAACAAAAAGACTGGTATTGTGTAACTTGAAAGAGTTATATGCTGAATATGCAAAAAATGATGAAAATCCCAAAATAGGCTTTAGTACCTTTGCTCATCTTCGACCATCGTGGTGCGTGCTTGTGGGACAAAGCAGAACTCACAGTGTCTACGTATGTACGCATCACCAAAATCCGAAACTACAAATATCAGCGTTAGGCATTAAAGATTTAGACTACAAAAAATTAATGTCTTTATCCATCTGCAGCATGGACAATGAAGATTGTATGATGCACCGATGCAAAAGATGCCTGCGAGAGGTTGGAATCAAAAATTATTTGGAAAGTTTGGACTTCATGGCGATGGAAGAGATAAAATATAAACAATGAGTGTCCGTCAATCACTGTATGTTAAAAGATATCACCGAAACTCCAGAGGAATATGTGGAATCACTCACCAAAAAAATTGCACAACTGACAAGACACCACTTCATGAATAAATGTCAGTCGAGTTACTTCAAAAATCTAAAAGAAACTCTGCCCGAAAATGAAGGTGTTTTGGTGGGTGATTTCACGGAAAACTTCTCATTCATCGTACAAGATTGTGCCCAGGGGTTTCATTGGGAGAACTCGCAATGTACAGTGCACCCATTCGTTTATTATTCCAAAAACAATGCAGGAAAACTAATTTGCAAAAGTTACTGCTTCGTTTCAAACCATCACAGACATGATACAATTCTGGTTCATAGTTTTCTCAAAAAATTAATCCTGTGCATCCAACAACAAAATTCAAACCTAACTAAAATTCATTATTTCACAGATGGATGCGCGGCTCAGTATAAGAATGAAACAAATTTCCTAAATTTATGCCATCATTTCGAAGACTTCAAAATTCATGCTGAGTGGAATTTTTTCGTGACATCCCACGGGAAGAATGCCTGCGATGGTATTGGCGGAATGGTAAAAAGAGCAGTTGCCAGAGAAAGGACCATCAAATCTTAACAGCTGAGGACTTCTACAATTTCTGCTCTCAAGAATTCCTAACCGCTATTGACTTTTTTTACGTCTCTGAGGCAGAAGTTGTAGATGTAGAGCTTTCTTTGCAAAAACGTCTGAGTGAACCTATTACTTCTATCAAAGGTACTCAACAATTACATTGCTTCGTCACAATTTCCAAGAATTCGTTGAAGGTTTATCAACTCTCTCAGAGTGCACAGTCAGTCGAAATAAGAGAGCTCATTAGAGTTTCTGCTTTGGATCAAGAACATAATACTGTCTCTCAACGCGAAATTGAAACAGGCTCTTTTGTGGGTTGTACAGTATGTATGAAAATAAACTATTGCTCGGATTAGTCCAGTCCTTTGACTGTGAATATGATGATTTTCTGATAAAATTTCTCCATCCTTCGGACGTATGTCCCTCATACATTTTTCCTGCGCAAGATGATGTTTGTCACGTTCCAAAAGAAAATATATTTGGGAGTATTGAAGCAAGTTCACGAGGAGGAACAAGAATACAATACATTTTTCTACTTCAAGAATTAAATAACTTTTCAAAGATAAAATAAATTCTATCGAATGTATACTATTTAAGATTGTCTATATAATATTTCTAAAATTTTTATCTAAGATTTGTGTATCTACTTAATAGTTATAAAAATCTTTTCAAATTCTTTTTTCTTATTATATTATTAGTGTCTAAAATTTGGATTCACTGTTTGACCAACGACCAATTTTCAAAAAAATTCAGATTTTTGTAATTTGGACCAAAACCAATCCTCACACCAAGTTTCATGAATTTTGGAGATGGTGGAGTGTACATTTGGCACTTTCATTTGTCTATTTGTCCTGGAATTACCCTAATAATAAATGTTAAAAATGTAAATACAATAATAAATGCAGTAATTATGTTAAAATAATAAAATCTATATGTATAGAACAAGATACCGTATTTTTCGGTGTATAAGACGCACTTTTTTTTTTTAAAAAAAAAGTGGTCTCAAAATCACCCTGCATCCTATACACCGAAGGTCATAATATTACCTTTCTGTGGGCTAGAAGAACTGATGGATTTTTACAAAAATTCATCATCTCTTAGTCCCTCCTGACTGTGTATTGGTTTGGCCAATTTTACACTAAGTTTCTACTCTTCCCAACCAACTGATAACAAGAAAAACAGTACGTATTGCATAATGATTTACTTTTATGTTTCATAACATATAGTATAGTCTCCCATATACTTAATACTATTTTCTTATACCGGTAATGAGTATGGGTGAAAGAAAATGTATCACCATACTTTTGATGGAGGGCTTTAACAAAAGTCAGCCTCACTAGTAGAAAATTACGGACATTTTCTGACAACTAGGTAGTTTGTCATAATTTTTTTTCCTGAAAAAAGACTTGAAAATAGGGGTGCATCTTATACACCAAAAAATATGGTAGTTTTAATTTGTGTGAATGTACTTATAAGTGAGACCCTGTAATAAAATGCCCTTCCAGTGTCAGGAGAATGGGATCTAACCTAGGTACAAATTTCTTAATGGTCTCTGGATTGTTTCCTTCTCGCCTTTTTAATTCGTTTTTCAGTTTATAATTTCTGTATAATAAACAACAATGTAATAATCAATGTAATAATAAATTTATAATTTCTGTAATAAATAATAATGCAATATTAAATGTAATAAATTTAATAATAAATGTAAAAATTATGTAGAAAAATAATAGAATCTCAATGTACAGAACAAGAAGATAGTTTTAAATTTGTGCAAATGTACTTATAAACAGGTCCCTTTAATAAAAATGCCCTTCCAGTGTCGGGAGAACAGGATCTAACCTAGGTGCAAATTTCTTAATGGTTCCTGGACTGTTTTCCCTCTTGTTTTTGGTTCATTTGTTTTTCTGTATCCACCCGAAGAAGATGCCAGTGGGCATCAAAACTGTTGTGGAAATAAACTCTGTCTATTAGAGTGAGTTTTCATTATCATAAATGTTCACACTAATTTTTTTAGTCTGTGTGCGCAAGAAATTTTCGTTGTGCATACATTTAGATTCATGGTGAAAAATTGTGCAAACTTTGCTGAGTACTATTATCTTCAAAGTGATATATATAAATATTAAATACTTAATAAATATTATTTCTATAAGGTGATAGCTTGATCATTACAGTACTATTAAATGGATATTAAAAAACTGTTTACAATATTATATATTCTTAAAAAAGAAAACATTTTTTCCATTCTAAAAATATGAATAAAATAAAAAATAGTAAAATAAAATTCAACAAAATAAAGAAATAAAATAAAAATAACTAATTGAAAATGACTATTTTAGTTATTTCTCAAAACAATTTTTAGCATTCAGCAATTTAAAATAGATTAATACATGATTTTATCTATTCACAATAATAGGAATAAAAAAAAAATAATAAAATTCAATAAAATAAAATATAATCAAAATAACATTATATGAAAGTGTCTTTCATTTAAGTATGATTATGATTTCTCCCTATGATCTTTAGCATTTGCCCATTCCAAATAAACTCTATGAAGATTAATACATCCATCATCATTCAGGTAGCTAACTTTTAATTCGCATGAGCATGTCCAAATGATTTTCTTTCAAGCAGTTTCTTAATTTGTTCTTTATAGAATTCATTAAACTGAAGCCATGCAGTCCACACTAGATGCTAGGAAAGTTAATACTTAAAAGAGCAACTACAGAGTATATTGATGCAAATGGTCAGACCTTGTGTGATGATATATTTTTTAAATTACTTCATTTACTGTCATGACTCATGATACGCTTGAGCCTGTGCACATTTTATTTTGCTGTGTGCATGGGTTTTACAACACATGTGCATGCACACCTTAGAGGGAACATTGGTGTGTGTACACTGTGCCAACTGGCTGATGATGCCCGAAGGCACTGACTGATTAAGCCAACTGGCTGATTAGGGGTCCTATAAGACAGCAGCTGCTCGGCTGAAGTCTTAATATGCGCTTAATTTGCAATTGCATTGCACTCTAACATTTTGTACATATACACACCTAGAGTCTATTTTATTTTTTCAAAAAGATCTAAAAAGAAGAGAAATAAAGCAAGTTATTAATAAACTAAAATAAAAGCTACACAAGGTATAATGAAACAAGTAAAACATGCGTAGCAGTCATGACTCCATACCAGGTACGACCGTGATGCTGTTTGCGGACAAACCTGAGATGTTGACAACAAAACTAAATCATGGCAGGAAAGGTACATAAAAACTAAACGAGAAAATAAAGGTGGAGCATGATCAGATGTAAGCTGTTTTTACTAGATCAAAAAAACTTAAATTTGTGTAATGGTCATTCCCCTTTCACCCATAGTTTTCAAGTGCATGTCACACAATAACTAAGATATCTAAGATAAATCTACAAATAGCCTTTTGTAGCTAAAAACGTGTACTGTATGCAGCTGTATGGATTTACCTTATATTTACTACTGTTTATTTTGTATATGGCATTGAAAATTGCCTTGTTTCTCTAGTGTGTAACATATCAGAACATACTTGTATATCTTTTGTCATTGCTTTATAAAATGGAGATATTTGAAATCTGCTTGTAGTTTTGGAAACTAGAGATCGTAAGGAATAAAAACAATATAAAGTTCTGTAAATTCGGTTAGTTTCAAATTTTCATCAAAAGTTGACATAAAATCACTCAACACAGGACAAATTCTACTACCATTAAAGAATGCGAACATTGCCTATTTATTCAAAGGTGGTAACAGAGCAATGCCCAAGAATTATCAGCTGGCAGCTCTCACCTCACACCTTATAAAGTGCTTTAAACATATAATTAGAAATGAAACTACCAGGTCATTCCTTGTCAATTCAGCCAAAAAAAGGTGAATTTCAACATGACCATCTCAGATTTTCATGATATTTGGTACATTAGTAGGTATGTGTGAGAAACTGAAATTCCCCAAATTTTAGAGCTGGCTGACCTTTAGTTGCTGAGATACGGGGTCACAAAATTTGGACCTTTGACCTGATTTTTTACTTATTGTCAAATTTCAAATTGCTATAGCTACATAAAAATAAAGCTAGAGTTCTGATTCTAGTGTCATTTTGAAGCTCTTAAACAGCTTGTCATATTATCTCTCTTGTCATAAGCCTCTAAAATGAAAATTTAAAAAAATATCCTTGACCTTACGATAAACAAATCCTTACTGCACAACAGCTGTATATATTTAAAGAGAAGGGAGACGTACAGATTGCACGAATTATAGAGGGATCAAGCTAATATCACATACAATGAAGATATGGGAGTGAATAGTGGAGAGTAGGTTGAGAGACGAAGCGGAAGTGTCAGTGGAACAGTTTGGATTTATGCCAGGAAGGAGAACGACAGATGCAGTTTTTGCATTGAAACAGTTGGCAGAGAGGTGCAGAGAGGGCAGAAGGCGTTGCACATGGTTTTTATTGACTTGGAGAAGGCATATGATAGGATACCATGGCAGGAAGTTTGGAGATGCTTAAGGGAAAAGATGGTACCAGAGAAGTATGTTAAACTGATCAAGGGAATGTACAGGGAGTAACAACTAAGGTGAGGAGTAGTGTGGGTGTGTCAGAGAGCTTTGGGGTGGAAGTTGGTCTGCACCAAGGATCAGCTTTGAGCCCCTTCCTTTTCAATGTGGTATTCGATGTGTTGATGGACAGGATTAGAGGGGAGGCGCCGTGGTGCATGATGTATGCAGACGATGTTGTGTTGAGGGGAGACGAAAGAGGAGGTGGAGCAGCAGTTGGAAAATTGGAGAGAGGCATTGGAAAGTAGGGGGATGAGAATTAGCCGAAAGAAGACCGAAATATGAGATGTGATGTGCAGCAGGACCGAGGAGGGGAAGTGACATTGAGTGGAGAGCGTGTTAGACGGTGGAGTATTTTAAATACTTGGGGTCAACAGTGGATGCAGAGGGGTGAGCAGAGAGAGAGATAAACTGTAGAATACAGTCGGGGTGGAAGAACTGGAGAGACGTATCAGGGGTGCTCTGTGATAAGAGGGTCCCAGTGAAACTGAAGGGAAAGGTATTCAAAACAGTGGTGAGGCCGGCAATGTTGTATGTGTAGTGAATACTCTTATTTTAGTTTCAAGTTAAATGTTAATTTTACCGTCTTGAATTTCGGAATAGTATAAATTCATTTTAAATTAGTTACCCCATTATAATTCAATTGTGAACCAGATTAATACTAATTTTATGTATACTATATTATTTTATTGTATGTAACATAATTAATTATATATCACAATTGTCAGTTAATTATTTTATTCAAATAATTATTTTAATCTAATACCATGTCCATTTTACAAATAAATAATAGAAAACCAAAGGTTATATTTTCCACCTTTGGTACTGTCGCAGTTTCGCCTAACGGACTCAATACGGCTAGTGATAATCACTGGTTGGCACTTAACTAGCGGCAGTGCTTATGGCTACATCATCCAGGTTAACCTATACCGGATAGATGCGCTACGGTCCCAAGCCGTAGCTTGCCTAGGCCGACGACGACGACGACGTAAACCAACAATTGGTGACCCCGGAGCTGGATTACCCCTTCTACCCGAACGACTAGGACTAGACTGTAATGTCGTTCGTGCCCATCACCCCCTTCACCCGAGCGACTAGGACTAGACTGTAACGTCGTTCGTGCCCATCACCCCCTTCACCCGAGCGACTAGGACCAGACTGTAATGTCGCTCGTGCCCTCTGCCCCTCACCCCTGCCCGTGCGCTCTGTGCCTGCGCTCGTCTCAACCTCCACTCCTTCGTTGGGAACTTGTCGTCTTGCTTGTACGTCAGCAAGCATAGGAGAAGATGCCTGACGACGCTGGTGCCATCTCCCACTTGAGCGTAAAGCTCCCCGTCTTCTGGCCCGGTGATCCATTTATTTGGTTCCACCAAGTGGAATCACAATTCAACTTGGGAAGGATCACCGCTAGCAGGACGAAATACGATCATGTTTTGTCCTCTCTACCAGCGAGCATCATCTCTGAAGTCCGTGACGTCATCGTGTCTACTTCCACGAGTGAGGACCCGTACAACGATCTGAAGTCTGCCATCCTGTGCCGCACCACTGTCTCCGAGCGTGAGAAACTACATCAGTTAATCTCAAAAGAAGAACTTGGAGACCGTAAGCCCACTCAAATGCTGAGGGCTATGCAGTGCGCTCTAGGCGAACGCGCACAAACCTTCGATAAGGACATCTTTAGACAGTTGTTCTTGCAGAAACTTCCTCCATCAGCTCAGCGTGTCTTGGCCACTATGGATCCTGCTACTCCAGTTGATAAACTAGCAGAAACTGCCGACAAGGTAGTGGAGATTGACACAGCTCCGGTCAACAACGTGAACACACAATCGGAACTGGAGTTGAAAGTGAAAGAGTTAAGTCAACAACTCAACCACGTTTGTTCTCTGCTACAAAATCAACGGCAAAGAAGCCATTCTCGGTCAAGATTTACGAAGAGGCATCGTTCGAGTTCCGGGAAGATCTGCTTCTACCACTCCAAATTTGGAAAGAAGGCTAGGAAGTGCATCTCCCCTTGCAATTTTTCGTCGGAAAACCCCAGCAGCGAGTCCTAATGGCGTCTAGTACTCGCACTGCCAACCTGTTATTCATAAAGGACAGGAACTCTGGTATCAATTTCTTGGTCGATACCGGAGCATCAGTCAGTGTATTCCCTCAAAAATCTGGTCATAAGCACTCGGAATCTCCGCCTCTATACGCTGCTAACGGTTCACGCATACCCACGTACGGTACTCAGTCGCGTGAACTAAACTTGGGCCTTCACCGATCCTTCAAGTGGATTTTCATCTGTGCTCAAGTGCAGCATCCCATAATCGGCGCTGACTTCCTCCAGCATTTCAAACTCCTGGTGGATCTTGACAAGCGACGCTTATGCGACCAGGCCACACTGCTTTCTGTTCTTGCCAAACAGGTTGCCCTTCCGGACGCCTCGAACTCTGCACTTTCCCTCGTTCCCCTAATTCCATGTACCAGTGCCTTTTCCAGCGATATCCAGGAATTCTTCACCGATGCAGATGGGTGATACCATTAAGCACACCATTCCATCACATTACAACAAAGGTCCCCTGTGTTTGCAAAACCCAGACGTCTTGCCCCGGACAAACTGAAAGCTGCCAAATCGGAATTCCAGCTTATGATAGATCTTGGGATAATAAGACCTTCCAAAGCAGTTGGTCCTCTCCCCTACACCTGGTCCAGAAGAAGTCAGGAGACTGGAGACCATGTGGGGATTACCGGTTTTTGAATTCGGCAACCATCCCGGACCGATATCCGGTACCAAATGTCCAAGACTTTACTTCTCTTCTCCACGGCAAATCTATCTTCAGTAAAATAGATCTCGTTAAGGCTTTCCACCACATTCCCGTAGAGCCTTCGGATATTCCAAGACTGCAGTTTGTACACCATTTGGGTTATTCGAATTTTTGAAGATGCCGTTCGGGCTACGGAATGCTGCGCAAACCTTTCAGAGGTTTATAGATGAGGTCACCAGAGCTTAGACTTTGTTTATGCCTACATCGATGATTTGCTTGTGGCCAGCTCAACGGAAGAGGAACATAAGGAACATCTTTCACTCCTCTTTCAACGCTTAGCACAATACGGTGTTACTATTAATGCATCTATGTGTGTGTTTGCACAGCCAACCTTGGAATTTCTTGGTCACACGATTTCGCAGCACGGAATTACCCCCCTTCAGGACAAGTGTGAAGTGATAAAAAATTACCCTATGCCAAGTAATCAGCGTGAGTTACGTCGGTTTTAGGTTTGGTAAATTATTACCACAAGTTCATTAAAACTGTGCTAGTGTTCTTGCTCCTCTACACGCTATGATCACACACAAACGCAAGGTAATGAAATTGGTATGGTGTAGCGATAGTTTACAGGCGTTCGACAATGCCAAAAATGCTATCAATAGTGCATTGTCTCTGTCATTTCCTATCAGTAATGCCCCCCTAACTCTGACGGTCGATGCATCAGATGTTGCGATCGGTGGGGTGTTGGAACAAACCATTAACGGTCAACAAGCACCCATCGCGTTTTACTCGAAAAGCTGCAGCCAGCCCAAACGCGTTATAGTGCTTTCGGACGTGAACTTCTTGCTATTTACTTAAACGTGAAGCATTTTCAACATTTCCTTGAAGGCCGAGATTTTTGTGTTTTTACCGACCACAAACCTTTGGTCACTGTCTTCAATAAAAACAGCTGTAACCACTCTCCCAGAGTCATCAGGCAACTCGATTATATCTCGCAATTTACCACAGATATCCGCCACATCAAAGGTGTCTTGAACACTCCAGCGGATGCACTTTCAAGAATAGAGATTACTTCTGTTACCCTCAGCTCTACACTGTGGAATGCTATTGCACAGGATCAAGATAAGGATACGGAACTACAAGACCTGCTCAGAGAAGACTCCACTCACTCACTTTCCCTCAAGAAAATGAGTATGCCAGGATTGTCTGTGCCCCTCTATTGCGACGTATCAACAGCTGCTATTCGCCCTTATGTCCCTCCATGTCACAGAAAAGCAGTCTTCACGGATCTTCATAAGCCCTCCCATCCTGGTATCCGTGCTTCGCAACACCTGGTTACCTCTCGCTTTGTTTGGCCCTCGATGCGGAAGGATGTCAAACATTGGACCAAAACGTGCCTTGCCTGCCAGCGTGCCAAAGTCCAAAGGCACACCAGGTCCCCCTTTGACGCATTTCCGCCCCCATCCCAGCGATTTGAGGTAATTCATGTAGACATTGTTGGCCCTCTTCCAGTGATTCAAGGCCAACGTTATCTGCTCACCTGTCTCGACCGCTTTTCCAGATGGCCTGAAGCCATCCCACTTCCTGATATCCAAGCGGACACTGTTGCAAGAGCCTTTCTTCATGGATGGGTATCAAGATTTGGATTGCCGACAAAAGTCATCACTGACCAAGGTCGCCAATTTGAGTCTTCGCTTTGGAAGAAGTTTACCAGCTTGTTGGGTACAGTACATGCGCATACCTGTGCGTATCATCCGCAAGCTAACGGCCTCGTCGAACGCTTCCATCGCCAGCTGAAGTCATCCCTTATTGTCCGAAGACTCCCATTGGATGGATAAGCTTCCACTCGTGTTGCTTGTATTCGCTCTGCATTTAAGAGTGATCTGAAGACTACAGCGGCTGAACTAGTCTATGGAACAACACTGCGGCTACCAGGTGGCTACTTCACTGCAGGGGATAAGTCATGCGATCCTACGGAATTCGCTCAAACACTTTCCTCTCACATGCAGTCCCTTCAGCCTGTTCCCCCTCGATTGACTAGCCAACAGAACATCTTTGTTTCCCCAGCCCTCCAATCTTGCACCCACGTTTTCGTTCGTGTACCTGTCCCAAAACGGCCTCTCCAATGTCCATATGACGGACCCTATGAAGTTCTCCGACGTACGCGCAAATCATTCCTCATCCAGCGCGGTTCCAAGGTCGACAAGGTTTCTATCGATCGTCTTAAGCCTGCGTTTTTGGAATCAACCTTAAGTGAGGTACAAGTAGCTACCAAAAAGGTTCAGCGGAAATCTGTGTCGTTCGGAACTCTTTGAACTTCCTCTCTGGTGGGGAGTGTGTAGTGAATACTCTTATTTTAGTTTCAAGTTAAATGTTAATTTTACCGTCTTGAATTTCGGAATAGTATAAATTCATTTTAAATTAGTTACCCCATTATAATTCAATTGTGAACCAGATTAATACTAATTTTATGTATACTATATTATTTTATTGTATGTAAACATAATTAATTATATATCACAATTGTCAGTTAATTATTTATATTCAAATATTATTTTAATCTAATACCATGTCCATTTTACAAATAAATAATAGAAAACCAAAGGTTATATTTTCCACCTTTGGTACTGTCGCAGTTTCGCCTAACGGACTCAATACGGCTAGTGAGATAATCACTGGTTGGCACTTAACTAGCGGCAGTGCTTATGGCTACATCATCCAGGTTAACCTATACCGGATAGATGCGCTACGGTCCCAAGCCGTAGCTTGCCTAGGCCGACGACGACGACGACGTAAACCAACATATGGAATGGAGACTGTGCCATGAAGAAGAGCAATGAAAGAAAAATCGATGTGGCTGAAATGAAGATGTTGAGATGGATGTGTGGAGTGACGAGGAGGGATAGGGTCAGAAATGAGCATATAAGGGGAACAGTGAAGGTGGCGGAAGCATCTAAGAAGGTGCAGGAGGCCAGGCTGAGGTGGTATGGACACGTCAGGAGAAGAGAGGAGGAGTATGTGGGGCGTAGAGTGCTGGAGATGGAGTTGCCGGGACGGAGAAGAAGAGGAAGACCGAAGATGAGATGGAGGGACTGTGTGGTGGCGGACATCAGGGAGAAGGACTTGGAGGAGGACGCGGTATACGACAGAGGAGAGTGGAGAAGACGAACCAAAAACAGCAACCCCATGTAAAGATGGGATAATAAGCTGCGGAAGAAGAATAATAATAATATTACACCACATTTTTCAACCAATGAAGATTATGAAAATGAAGAATTTCTCCTCCAAACTAGACATTCAAAAGCAAGAACAATATCTGGTACTCAGAAAATACACCATTTAAAACCAGTTTCATTAACTTCACTAGAAGTTAAGCATTTCTCAGCATCAGGATATTCACGTATTGAGAAAGTCGGTGAAGAAGAACTTATACCTGAAGAGAAACTACATGATTTTGTCACTGCTGTATATGATAACCTTTGGTGGTTAGCATGCATTTTGGACAAAACAACTGAGAAGAGGGAAGTAAAAGTATCTTTTCTTCATCCTCATGGTCCCAACCCATCATTCTTTTTTTCTCATCAACCAGATATTCTTACAATTACATACTCTGATGTTTTGACAAAGGTAAAGGCATCTACTGCAACTGGAAGACTATACTACCTCACCAAGGAGGAAACTGCTAAGGCCTCCAAGGCCCTCATAGAATTACAACAGAGAAAAGTAAGTTACACATTCAAGTTATATATGGTAGATATATACAGTAGGCACATATATATATATTTTTTTTTTTCACTGAGCATGCCCGTTTCAACCCAAGGAAAGATGGGTCATGTTGTTGTTGTTAGTAACCTCCAGGGTCAAAACCCTCAGCGCCAAAAAACTGACAGCCACTCAAGCCTCACCCAGAAGTTCCCTAATCCCAGTGTAAAGTGTTTGTCTATATATGTGGAAGTGATGTGTTTATCCCAAAGGCAGTGTTGAATGAAATGTGTGCAGGTATATATATATAATAATGGAACCATATATTTTCAGGCACAAAACTAATGGATAATCTGCTCAAGAGAAGATTTGTAACAATGAAAAAACTCAAAGATGTGGATTTTTTAAAGGTTAGTTTTTAATTAAAAGTACTTCCTGCTCATACTTTTCACTGGCCACTTCTAACCTTTTAGGAACATGTTTCACATTAAGTGAACATTTGTAAAAAAATTGAAAAAATTGGGGATGGTATATATTTTTTATTTAAGGTCAAAGGTCAAACTCAAGGATATTTTTTAAATTTTCATTTTAGAGGCTTATGACAAGAGATAATATGACAAGAGATAATATGACAAGAGATAATATGACAAGAGATAATATGACAAGAGATAATATGATAAGAGATAATATGACAAGAGATAATATGACAAGAGATAATATGACAAGAGATAATATGACAGAGATAATATGACGAGAGATAATATGACGAGAGATAATATGACAAGAGATAATATGACAAGAGATAATATGACAAGAGATAATATGACAAGAGATAATATGACAAGAGATAATATGACAAGAGATAATATGACAAGAGATAATATGACAAGAGATAATATGACAAGAGATAATATGACAAGAGATAATATGACAAGAGATAATATGACAAGAGATAATATGACAAGAGATATATGACAAGAGATAATATGACAAGAGATAATATGACAAGAGATATATGACAGAGATAATATGACAAGAGATAATATGACAAGAGATAATATGACAAGAGATAATATGACAAGAGATAATATGACAAGAGATAATATGACAAGAGATAATATGACAAGAGATAATATGACAAGAGATAATATGACAAGAGATAATATGACAAGAGATAATATGACAAGAGATAATATGACAAGAGATATATGACAAGCTGTTTAAGAGCTTCAAAATGACACTAGAATCAGAAATCTAGCTTTATGGTATTGTTTGTGGCTACAGCAATTTGAAATTTGACAATAAGTGAAAAATCAGGTCAAAGGTCCAAATTTGTGACCCTGTATCTCAGCAACCAAAGGTCAGCCAGCAATAAAATTTGGGGAATTTCAGTTCTCACACATACCTACTAATGTACCAAATATCATGAAAATCTGAGATGGTCATGTTCTTGGGTGGCTGAATTGACATGGAATGACCCTACCTACCACCTACAAGAAAAGAACTTATACAACCCAAATCAACATGGTTTCAAGGCTGGAAGATCATGCTTATCACAGCTATTAGACCACCAGAGAAAATATTGGAAACACTGTGTCGAGGACAAAACATAGATGTAATCTTACTGACTAAAGTACTAAAGCCTTTGATAAATGTGACCATGGAATTATAACACAAACTTAATAATACAATAATCACTGGAAAGCTGGGAAGATGAGATTTAATTTCTTGATGCAAAGAACACAAACAGTGGTAGTAAATGGAGTCAAATCACAAGTCTTGGAAGTAGAGAGCTGTCCCACAAGAGACAGTACTAGCTCCCTTGCTGTTCATAATAATGATTGCAGCAGATATTGATGCAGATATCAATGACACTATTGTATCATGTTTCACAGATGGCACAAAGATATGCAAGGAAATATTGAATGAAGGTGACATACCGTAGAAAGATTACAAAACATTAAAACATTGTTCTAGTGGGCAGAAGATGACAATATGAAGTTCAATGAAGAAAAATTCCAACTTCTAAGATATGGTAATAACAAGGAGCTACAGAAAAAAGGGTACAAAACTCTGCAAGCCAAACAGATAACACCAAATCCACAAGTCAGGGATCTTGGAGTAATAATGTTGTTGGATGCAGAATTCAAAGAGCACTATAACATCAAAATTACAATGGCTAGAAAAATAATAGGAATCATCTGGAGGAGCTTCCATAGCAGAAAAGCAAACATCATGCTCAAATTATGGAAGAGTCTAGTCCTACCAATAATTGAGTATTACTCAGTACTCAAGCCCATATAGAAAAAGAGACATTGTGAACATTGAAGCTATACAAAGGACTTTTACATCTAAGATAGAGGAAATGAAAGGTGAAGACTACTGGTCTCAACTATAATCACTGAAACTCTACTCTCTCGAAAGAAGGCATGAGCGGTATAACAATAATCATATGGAAAATACTTGAGGGCTCTGTCCCTAACCTTAGAAATGAAATAGAAACACAACTAGAATGAGAGAAGAGGCAGATTTTGTATGGTCCCAGCTGCGGTGGGACAAGGGCCATGAAAATGAGGATGGAAATACCCTTAGAATACGAGGCCCAAAGCTTTTCAATGTCCTACCAAAAGAAGTGAGGAATCTCCAGCACACCGACCTGAATAACTACAAGAACCAGCTGGACAGATTCCTGTGCAAAGTCCCTGACCAGCCATGCATGGCTGGCTACGAGGGCAGGAGGAGATCAGACAGCAATTCCCTCCTTCACCAAATCCTAAAAATGAGGCAGGATGCTTCAGAGGGTCAACTGTAGGTGATCCTGAACACTCATTCGAACTCGCCTAAAGTAACCTAAAGTGTGTATATACACAGTAGCTATAACTAACATATCTTTGGGGTAATTCTACGAGAAATAGACAAATGAAGTACATGGTAACCTCTTCAAAATTCATGAAACTTGGTGTGAGGGTTGGTTTAGGTCCAAATTACAAATTTCTGAATTTTTTTTGAAATTGGTCAAGTTGGTCAAATGAAAAAATCAATAATTTTCAAATGTAAATATCTCAGCTCCTAATTGTGGTAGTGTAGTAAGTCTTAAATGATAAATATGTAAAATTAACTGTAGTTTCTAAATATGTATCATTTTTTTTAGGGTAACAAATAAAAATTATGATTTTTTTGGAAACATTTTTTTTTTTTTTTTTGGCAGCGAAGATCATTTTCGAAAAAAAAACAGGAATAAAAATGTTTATTTGATGTATATACACCATAATAGTAATAAAAAGTCAGCTTATCGACGATTATTATGGAAAAAAAAAGAAAAAAAAATTCTACAAATTTTAACAATTTTTTGCTTTCTTTCCAGATTTTCAGTATATACCTAATTTTCTAGTATACGTAAATTTACGTAACCCTTAAAATGCCTCAAAACACAAAATTTTGTTGCAATCCTCTGAAAACACACTCAAAAAGAATTTTCTGTAACATCAAAAAAGTAAACTCTGCCATGGCAGCTGCAAGCTATGGAATTTTGGAAGAAAATCAATTACTATGCAGCAATTGCTATGTCACAATTAAAAAGAAGCCAATTGTATTAGAACATGTTCAACATTCATCCAGAGAGCCGGAACCTGCACCAATACCTGAACCAGACATACTTAATAAATGTATGGAGCGAAGCAGTAGCGATTCCACGAATCCACTACCATTGGAAGAATTTGTCATTCAAGACGCAATTCAATAAAGATTTGCTCAGCGACAATATTTTACCTTTATTTGATGAAAGCCCTATTAAAACAGGTAATAAAACAATAAAGACTCCATTCAGGACATTTGTTTCTTAATGCCAAATTCGTAGTTTTCTGTTTTTAAATATTAGCATCAGCACTTGAATACATATACGGTATACAAAATATTTGATTTCACTCAACCTAAATTTATGAATTTGTTTTACAGCTGGATTGAAACGGGACAAAAACAGATAAAGGCTTCTACAAAATTCAGATCGACAACGGAAAAGGTTAAACGAAGTTTTGAAGCTGCTTATGGGGCTCCTATTGACTATTCTGAAGCTGGTCTGTCCAAAAAAAGTTGTTTGGAAGATGATTTAGAGAGGCAAGACTACTTTTCGGACATAGTTATTGAAATTTGACATTTTAAATTAAATTTAATACAGTCATCGAAGTATACTAAATTAAGTTTTATCTGTTTACATTTTTATAATCGGACAATATAATACATATATTTTATGAAAAGTTTAATTAAAAATATACTAATTAAACTTAATGTCAAATACACTTTATTTCAGGTATCAAAAGGTTATGGAAGAATTAAGAGAGAAATTTCAAGCAAGTAACGATCGCAATCTTAGGTTACAAATACTATCATTGTATCCCTATCCCATTGAAAAAACTGCTGACTTCTTTGGAGCAACACAGTACTGTATATGGTGCGTAAGAGCCGCAATCTTCAAAAACAGTTTGGGATTCTTCCTAACATTCCAAACATGACAAAAGGGAAGGTTGTCACAGCTGAAATGAAAAAAAATCATTCGGGAGTTTTATGAAAATGACGAATATAGTAGGATGTGCCCGGGAATCAAAGATTATAAGTTTGCAATAAATGAAGAGGGTGAAAAAATAAAAAAACAAAAAAGACTGATACCATATTGTGTAACTTGAGAGTTATATGCTGAATATGCAAAAAATGATGAAAATCCCAAAATAGGCTTTAGTACCTTTGCTCATCTTTGACCGTCATGGTGCGTGCTTGTGGGACAAAGCGGAACTCACAGTGTCTGCGTATGTATGCATCACCAAAATCCAGTGGTGGGCACGCGCAACGATTTTTGTAGCACCGCAACCGCAACTCTGCTGAAATAGTTGCGCCGCAAGCGCAACCCTTTTCAAAAAGTTGCGCCGCAAGCGCAACCAAAAATGTTGCGCCGCAACTGCCCACCTTTGCATTTAACGTATATCTGCAGTGGTGGGCACGCGCAACAATTTTTGTAGCGTGTAGCGCCGCAGCCGCAACCGCAACTCTGCTGAAATAGTTGCGCCGCACGCGCAAGCGCAACCCTTTTCAAAAAGTTGCGCCGCAACTGCCCACCTTTGCCAAAATCCGAAACTACAAATATCAGCGTTAGGCATTAAAGATTTAGACTACAAAAAATTAATGTCTTTATCCATCTGCGGCATGGACAATGAAGATTGTATGATGCACCGATGCAAAAGATGCCCGCGAGAGGTTGGAATAAAAAATTATTTGGAAAGTTTGGACTTCATGGCGATGGAAAAGATAAGGGTCATTCTCTGTCAGATCAACCAGTGCCTAACACCCTCATCTCTCAGATTTTGCTGAAATTTGGTTTATAGGGAGTTTGTGGGCCCTGAATCCATTTCTGAAATTATAAGGTCAATCCAACCAACGGTTCAAGAGATATGACCTCGGGAAATTTGAGGTCACTTGCGAGGTCACTAACATTTGGCGACCCATAACTTGGGTAATAATGGTCACAATTATATAAAAGTATATATATTTAGAATCAGAAAACGACAAGGAATCCAAATATGCAAGTTTTAGAACTCTAGGTTGAAAAAATAAAAAAGTTACACTGTAACCAAAATTTGAGGTCACGATTTGACCTCTGGGGTATCAAATGAGAATTTTTTTTTTTAATGTAAAAAATGAAGGCATAGGCATTGGCTATTAGAATCAGCAAAAAAAAGTTTGTTTATGTTAGTATTTTTCATGTAACTAACATATAAGTGAACACCATATTCATAAGTTGTGCGTCAATTCTACCTATTTTTTCACACTTAAGCTCATAATTTGACCTATAGAAATTAAAATTACATTTTTTTATAGATATAAAAACAAAGGCAAAAAATGTAAAATTGTATTTCACTGCTAATCTACACTGGCAATATAGTTATAATAGTGAAAGGGGAAGACCTACTTAGAGGATTCATGTGCTAGCCTAATACAATTTTTTGCATGCTCGATGCTCTCATCAATTTCTTTTTGTGGAAAAATGTATTGAATTCTGCTGCCTCCTCTTAGGGTAGGACAACTCATTACAGTTAATATATGATGTCCTGGCACTGCACATGAATCCTTGTTTGATGGATAATAATATGCACTTGATCCTGATGACCCAGAGGGATGTAGAAAGTTCACAGTGAAATCATCAAACTCTTCACAATATTCCTCCACAATTCCATACCAAACTTGCATGTCATAAATGCAGCCAACATACTCTCCTGGTTTGACACATTTTAGGTTACCAAGCATTGCAGGTTCATTAGTAAAATTACTTTTCCTTATTCTTTTCTTTTCTCCAATGCCTTGAAATGGGATACACCATCAGTTCTTCCTTGTTTAGGGGAACAAATCTATGATATTTCTGAGTTCCAGGAATAGCCCTACTATCCTTGAATCGATGTTCCAACCGTTCTTCTGCATCTTTCAAATCAGCTGTAGTTACAAAGAAAAAATTTATCTTCTTGCTCAAGTTTTCTTCACAAAACTGAAACATGTGTTCTGGTGTAAGAATTTGCCTCTCTGTAGTTCTCTGCAAACTGGCACGAGCAGTAGCTCTTTTCACTGTTCCTCCAATCCCATCACATGCATTTTTGCCATGGGATGTAGCAAAGAAGTGCCATTCACAAGACAGACCAAAATCCTCTTCATGGTAACAGAGATTTGTGAAGTTGTATCTGTTCTTATATTGGCCAGCACATCCATCTGAGAAATAGTGCACCTTCTTCAATTGTGGGCATCTGAATTTAACATATGTCATAAGCTTCAATATGAATGAGTAAACCATTATGTTGTGTTTAGTGATGCAGATAAGAAACAGACACTAAAATGGCTAAGTTCCTGGTCTGCAGATGATCTATAATAGATGACAAAAGGGTGAACTGTACACTGTGAATTGTCCCAGTGAAACCCTTGGGCAGCATCCTGGACAATGAAGGAATAATTCTCAGAGAAATCACCTACTATAACTACCTCACTCTGAGGTGGTAGTGTTTCTTTCAACTGCTTGAAGTACTGTGATTGTTGCTGAGCAACAAAGTGATGATGAACCATGCGGGATATTTTCATGCTTAGGGATGATAAGTATTCATGAAATGGCTCCACCTTATCAACCATTGTACAACGGTCAACAGTCACCCATTGCTTGTAAGATATTCATTTGGAGCTGATTTCACACTGTCAAGTAACTCAAGAAAATCCAGGACACCCTCTTCTCTTGGGCAATCATTGCAAAGTTGCATCATGCAAGTCTCTCTTTCTGTACTGCAGACACTGTAATCCATAAGATCCTTGTATGAAAGACCTCTTTCTCCCAATGCAGCCAGCTGCAATTTTGGATTTGATGGTATGTGCAGACACAGACAGAATGAGTCCCACCACTACTGGCAAGCACACAATATGATGGCCGTATTTTGCAAATGTGGAAAATCCTATTTTGGATTCTTTTCATCATTTTTATAGTTCAAACATCTCTCTTAAATTCCCGAGGACCAATCGTTTTTGCACCTTCATTGCACCTTCAGCACTGATAACTTTCACGCAATCCTTTTGGCCAGGACACATATGACTAACCTCTTCTGACTCATAGAATCTTCTAACTATATCTTTGTGTTCTTCAGATATCACTTTTCCTTTGCTCATTAGTGGAATCTTCGGAAGGATTCCATGTTCTGATTTAAGTGAACGGCTTCTTTTCACCATGTATGTTGTAGTTTGAAAGAAACTAGCGTTTTTTCAATTGTGTATGGTGAGAGTGTCAATTTGTAGTTTGTGATGGTGACATTTGCTCTCCAGGAATGACTGTTTCAATTCATTCATTAATTTGTCTAGATGTTTTTCAGATTTAGTTTCAGGTTTTGAAGTATCACTTACCTCCTCGGTAATTTGAACACCATAACTGAGTTCTAGCCTCTCCTTCAGGTGTTTCTGAGCAGATGATAGCTTACCACGAGCCTTGCGCTTTTTCTGGCTTAATGACAACCCTTCTGAAAAGAACAGAAAAAAAGGTTTCACACACCTGAATATTAGTAATTAAATATTAATTATAGTACCTTAAATGCTATATAATTGGCTATATAGTAGATCAAACAGACCTTGTAGTAAAGTATAAGTTATTATATTAATTTATTACTTACTTTTTTTAACTGGTGTTTGGTCCAGAAATGCTAGAACTGGTTCAACTGAAGTTGAAGGATTTTCCTTTATCAAGCAATCACTGTCATTGTCCAGATCTTGAATTGAAGAGATGTTACTCAAGCCACTGATAGTAGATGATTCATTTGAATCCTGCTCAGACTCGTTGTTTTCAGTGGTACTAAGTATAGTGGGGTTTTTCCTTATCAGTGTCCAGCAGTTCACACACAACAATGAGTCTTTTTTCACTCTTCCAGCACATTTTTCAACAAGTACTCAGTCACTTTTCTAAGATTGATTGTTATGCGTTTCTTGTGTTTTTTTGAATAGGGTCCTGGCAGTATTTCAAGTGCCAAACCATTGTATTTGATCTGTAAAGATATAGGATTTACAATTAGGTAATATATATTTTTTAGAAAATATATAGCTATACACACTTAATATTTTAGGCCTTGATAGTCTCTGAGGCTCATTAAAACACCATACCCACCAGCCACCCACAGTGCTGGCTGGAACTGTACTAACCTGTAGACAAGGAATTTTGCAACTATCTGTGTTGATTTTGCACTTAGACAAGTAGCAACATGTTTCAACAGGTTTGTTTAGGCTACATGTGAGCTTAGTCTTCCCCTTTCACTATTATAACTATTATTGCCAGTGTAGATTAGCAGTGAAATACAATTTTTATTAAATTCTTGGAGCTTGAGGTCAAATTGATAGCTAAGATATAAAAATTCCTTGAAATGATAAGCAATTTATAAATATGGTGTTCACTTATAAGTTAGTTACATGAAAAGTACCAACATAAACAAACTTTTTATGATTGTTTCTATTAGTCAAGAACTCTGACTGTTTTTTATCTATAAAAAATGTAATTTTAATTTCTATAGGTCAAATTATGAGCTTAAGTGTGAAAAAATGGTAGAATTGACGCACAACTTTTTGATATGGTGTTTCACTTATATGTTAGTTACATGAAAAATACTAACATAACAAACTTTTTTTTTGCTGATTCTAATAGCCAATGCCTATGCCTTCATTTTTTACATTTAAAAAAAAATTCTCATTTGATACCCCAGAGGTCAAATCGTGACCTCAAATTTTGGTTACAGTGTAACTTTTTTATTTTTCAACCTACAGTGCCCGCGAAAAGTATCCGATCACTCAAGAAAATACAATATTTTCCCTTGATATTCAGAGACACATAATTCACTTTCTATTTGTTCTAGCGACATCTGGTAACTTTGAGGTTGCTCACTGATATGAGAGCTATCCAACGCATTCTCAAATTAGTGTTCTGGTAGCCTTCGTTGCGGGTGGCTGTGTCTCAAAGTTGTCAGATTTCACTGTTTGTGTAAATTTATTGATATTTGTTATTTTTTACAGAAAGTGGTGTAAATAAAATTTATATATAATGTGTGCTAAAAAACAACTTAAGAGTGATTGTCGAGGTGCTATTGTTGCTTTGCATACATGTGGGAAATCACAGAGACAGATAGCTAAGGAATTAAACATATCCCAAAGTACCGTTAATTTATGGGTTTCACGGGCTAAGAACAATGCCGGCCTAACCACGCCAGTCCCTAAAAAATGATCTGGCAGACCGAGAAAAACAAATTCACGAACAGACAAACTTATGAAACGTTTAGTATTGAAAAACCCAACAATAACTACGAAAGAAATAAAATTTAATATGAATAATTTGTTATCTGGTGTTTCTGAACGAACTATCCAGGAGCGGCTCCAAAAGAACTCGGATTACCATCTCGCCATGCTGCTAAGAAACCGTTCATTAATGAAAAAATGCGTAAAAAACGTGTCGCATTTTGTAAAAAATATTCATTGGACTGTTGATGACTGGAAGAAGGTTTTATTTAGTGATGAGTCGACATTTTGACATTCAGAAGTTGTCCAAAAAGGTTCGCCGGCCCATTGGCTCAAATAGGATGGACCCTAAATACACCCTAAAGACAATGAAACACCCTCCAAGTGTGATGGTTTGGGGTTGTTTCGGTTACTATGGGCGTGGAAACCTATATTTTCTTCCGAAGAACACAACTATGAATGGTGCACGGTATTTAGCAATGCTACAGGATAAACTTCCAATGGCAATGGCAATCCAAAGGACAAAAACATACATGCATGATGGTGCACCATGTCACAGGGCCAAAATAGTGACAAAATGGATTACTGACAATAAATTTGATATTTTGGATTGGCCTGGTAGTAGTCCAGATCTCAATCCGATAGAAAATATGTGGCTAATAATAAAAAATAAGGGAATGCCACGACACTGGCTCAGTCGAAAAATTACAAGAAGCCATCAAAAAGGTATGGTGCAAGGAAATATCAGTGGAAGTTTGTCAAAACTTGATTAAATCCATGCCAAAACGTCTAGAACAAGTCATCCAAACCAAAGGACAGATGACAAAATACTAATATAAGGTTAGTATACATTTAAACATTGTTTTTTATGTAAAAAATACAAATTTCCAGGGTGATCGGATACTTTTCGCGGGCACTGTAGAGTTCTAAAACTTGCATATTTGGATTCTTTGTCATTTTCTGATTCTAAATATATATACTTTTATATAATTATGACAATTATTACCCATGTTATGGCTCGCCAAATGTTAGTAACCTCGCGAGTGACCTCAAATTGCCCGAGGTCATATCTCTTGAACCGTTGGTCGGATTGACCTTATAATTTCAGAAATGGATTCAGGGCTCACAAACTCCCTATAAACCAAATTTCAGCAAAATATGAGAGATGAGGGTGTTAATTTCAATTTTTTTTGGTTGATCTGACAGAGAATGACCCATAAAATATAAACAATGGGTGTCCGTCGATCACTGTATGTTAAAAGATATCACCGAAACTCCAGAGGAATACATGGAATCACTCACCAAAAAAATTGCACAACTGACAAGACACCACTTCACGAATAAATGTCAGTCGAGTTACTTCAAAAATCTAAAAGAAACTCTGCCCGAAAATGAAGGTGTTTTGGTGGGCGATTTCGTGGAAAACTTCTCATTCATCGTACAAGATTGTGCCCAGGGGTTTCATTGGGAGAACTCGCAATGTACAGTGCACCCATTCGTTTATTATTCCAAAAACAATGCAGGAAAACTAATTTGCAAAAGTTACTGCTTCATTTCAAACCGTCGCAGGCATGATACAATTCTGGTTCATAATTTTCTCAAAAAATTAATCCTGTACATCCAACAACAAAATTCAAACCTAACTAAAATTCATTATTTCATAGATGGATGTGCGGCTCAGTATAAGAATGAAACAAATTTTCTAAATTTATGCCATCATTTCGAAGACTTCAAAATTCATGCTGAGTGGAATTTTTTTGCGACATCCCACGGGAAGAATGCCTGCGACGGTATTGGGGGAACGGTAAAAAGAGCAGTCACCAGAGAAAGCTTACGACGGCCTCTCAACCATCAAATCTTAACATCTGAGGACTTCTACAATTTCTGCTCTCAAGAATTCCTAACCGCTATTGACTTTTTTTACGTCTCTGAGGCAGAAGTTGTAGATGTAGAGCTTTCTTTGCAAAAACGTCTGAGTGAACCTATTATTCTATCAAAGGTACTCAACAATTACATCGCTTCATCCCAATTTCCAAGAATTCATTGAAGGTTTATCCACTCTCTCAGAGTGCACAATCAGTCGAAATAAGAGAGCTCATTAGAGTTTCTGCTTCAGATCAAGAACATAATACTGTCTCTCAATGCGAAATTGAAACAGGCTCTTTTGTGGGTTGTATGTATGAAAATAAACTATGGCTCGGATTAGTCCAGTCCTTTGACTGTGAATATGATGATTTTCTGATAAAATTTCTCCATCCTTCGGGCGTATGTCCCTCATACGTTTATACATTTTTCCTGCGCATGATGATGTTTGTCACGTTCCAACAGAAAATATATTTGGGAGTACTGAAGCAAGTTTACGAGGAGGAACAAGAATACAATACATTTTTCTGCTTCAAGCATTAAATAACTTCTCAAAGATAAAATAAATTCTATCGAATGTATACTATTAAGATTGTCTATAATATTTCTAAAATTTTTATCTAAGATTTGTATATCTACTTAATAGTTATAAAATCTTTTCAAATTCTTTTTTCTTATTATTATATTATTAGTGTCTAAAATTTGGATTCACTGGATGAGAATACTCTCTCTTAATTCATTTTCAGACTTGTGTACGTGTAGTATTAGGAAGAGTATTTTATACTCTGATAAGAGCTTTATAAATTAAACATTATTATTGTCAATATATTCTGTCCCTAAATATAAGAGAGGTTATCTACCGTATGTACATTGTACATATATTTTAAAAGATTTTTTCTCCTTTGGTTTATCTACATGTATTTTTTATGAATTGAAAATTGTCTTTTTTTGGACCAACAAGTCTGTAATAAATCTTGTCGTCTGAAAAAAAAAATTATTACTTAATTTCAAACTCAGTTTTGAGCCTTATAATAAACTATAAGTTGACTTTTTATTACTTATTGTGGTGTACATACATCGAATAAACATTTTTTATTCTTGGTCTTTTTTTCGAAAAATGATATCTTCACTGCCAAATCGGAAAAAAAAAAAAACTGACATTTTTTCCAAAAAATTATAATTTTATTTTTGTTACCCTAAAAAAATGATACATATTTAGAAACTACAGTTAATTTTACATATTTTATCATTTAAGACTTATTACACTACCACAATTAGCAGCTGGGATATTTACGTTTGAAAATTGTTGGTTTTTTCATTTGGCCAAAATTTGGTCAAGCCATAAAATTTGACCAACTTGACCAATTTTCAAAAAAATTCAGATTTTTGTAATTTGGACCAAAACCAACCCTCACACCAAGTTTCATGAATTTTGGAGATGGTGGAGTGTACATTTGGCACTTTCATTTGTCTATTTGTCCTGGAATTATCCTTTGGTAAAAATTGCTTAAAATTAATTGAAACCTGCATGAAAATTATTGAATGCCCAGTTAGGTCAGCTATATGCCCTTAATTAGTTAAGGCAGGATATTTTCATTAAACTAATGAAATATCACAACAAATTTAACACACATTTAATAAATGTTAAACTCATTAATTTTTAAAAATAATTTTGAACAATATTGTAAAGGATTACCAGTACCCCCAAATGTTATGGAATGTTATAGAGATGGGTGGGGGTTTCCAGTGCAGTTACATAATGCTACTAATGAATGACTATTTTATGAACCCTCTGTGGCTGTGGCCAATGGATAAACAATTTTTTTTTTCCATTCTTTTTAGTGCTGACAACACAAAGGGTCATAATAGCACTAATAATACACTTACTTTAATTTAGAAAATTTATTAACAGTAGAAATTGTGGTTATTATTGAATGTTTCACCAACAGTGACCTTAAAGGCGTAACCATAATTTCTTAGAGTATTTTACTGTGTTTTGTTCAAATCTGCAATCTATATCTTGCGCAAATGCTTATTAAGAAAGTTATAAATAGTAGAAAAATTATAGGTTCTGTATGACAATATACCTACATTGGCCAATCAGAGCACAACATGCATAAATGTCATGCCTACGTCATTCTCATTCTCAGCCACAGTTCATAGTTATGGCAGATTGTGACAAGTACAGTCTGACTTTCTTTAAGTGCATAAAAAAATTTGCGTATAATAATAAAGCGGCTATTGATTTTTTCAAAAAGCATGAAATTTGGCCAAAAACTAGAAAATGCCCGCAGTGCAACTTAGATTGTTATTTTCACGCAAACCAAAACATTTTCTATTGTACGCGACAAATTAAACAGAAAAAAAGCAAGCGGGTTAGGTGCTGTGACTTTAGCATGAGTGTTTTCAAAAACATGTGGTTCTCCAAGGAACAAATTTAGCCTTGACAAAATTTAATTTTTATTCAGCACTACTTAGCAAAATACTTTTCACAACAACTTGCCGAGGAGGAAATAGGTTTAAGCTCATGTACAGTGGTCTACTGGAAAGTGTTTTTTAGTGATGTGGCTAATTCCTGGCTTGAAAAACAATCGCTGATAGGTGGGCCAGGAATTATTGTTGAAATTAATGAAAGCAAATTTGGCAAAACCAAATACAACCATGGATGTCTAGTGCAGGGAGTGTGGGTGTTTGGTGGGATAGACAGTCTCAAAATGCAAATTTTTAATACCCATTTCTTTGATGCAGCAATATATTAGGCGAGGGTCTATGATTCATAGTGACAAGTGGGCAGGTTATGCTGGCCTAATAACACTTGGTTATGAACATTATACAGTGAACCACTCTGAACATTTTGTTGATCCAAACTCTGGGGCCCACACACAAATTATAGAGAGGATCTGGAAGGATGTTAAGAGCTGGGTGCTTTGTGCGGGGGCCAAAAATTATCATTATAAATATTACTTTGCCTACTACCTCTTCATAAATGAGCATTCACAAAATGACTACCTACATTACTTCCTCAAAACCATTGTGGAACTATATTCACTTCCACAATAAGGTAAGTTTAGTATGTTAGCACACACAATTGGAGAACACATGGGTTAAGGTTATATACTGTATATATATATAGATATATATAGATATATATATATATATATATATATATATGCACTAAAATCACAAAATAACACGTGATCTTATTAATAAGCAAACAACCACAGGGAAAAGGAAATACAAAGTCCAAGCGCTTTCGTGATATATTCACATTATCAAGGAGGAACAGAAAATAGACAGAGATTACAAAGTGAATGAGTTAAATAGACAAGCAAAAAATTCACAATCGGCACCTCAAATTAAAGGCCTTAAAGCCCTCTAAAGATTTTTTCAATTGATAACATAATCTGTAGGCTGCTAAATTACTAAATATAAAAGGACTATATAGATGAAATTAGACAAAACACCAGTACAGAAAACAAAAATTATTATAATGGTTATTAACACTAATATTTAATTAAAGCAGGAAATTGTATATTAACAGTTCTTACAATAATATTTATTTATTTAACCAGGGCAAACCATTAAGGGGCAAGAATGCAGTCAAGAAAACAGTAGGCCCTTCACCAGCTTTCTGACAATGCACGAATCTAATTTATACAACCCAGGACTAATATTAAGGACCAAATCCGCATTATTCTTGATCATACTTGATTCCAGTATATTTCTGCTAACAATAGATTTACTAAACCTTAATTTGGAAGCATTTTTCCAATCAATGGGATGATTAGTATCTCTTACGTGTATGGAAAACTGATGAGTGGGTAGTTGGGGGTAATGATAATGGTTCACTGAGTAGGTAGGTAGTTAATCTAACAATTATTAAATTCCTTTTATGTCAATAACTGGGTGGATGAAACCAATTGGTTGCTCACCAGAGTTATTCTCCACACTAGTATTTATATACTGTGTGACAAGAGCGTGCTTGGTAATAGATATACATTACCGATCGATCAACCAACCGAGGAAAAAACCAACACGACGCTGGTGGAAAAAGCCCCGCGAACAAAGGAGAACGAAAACGGGGAACGAAAACGAAGAACGGGGCGAGAGGACGGAACTGGGGAAGGGACAAGAACAGACACCGAAGAAAGATCCCCACCAGCAAGTACGCTCTCGACAATTATACAAGAAGGAGAAAAGAGACTCTCTAATAACTAGCAGTAAGTGACTAATTGTGTTTTTAGCCCAGTTAGATCTTCTAACTTCTAACTTAGAAGACTCATTAAATTAAGCTGGGTCAGACAACTTAGGCCTACATTGTGGCCTAAGACCCAGCATCAACTCATAGCTTAACAAAGGTAAAGGTAGATTACCCTAACCTAGTTTGGTGAGGAATCCTACTGTGGACCTCAATTTATCTGCCCGCTCTGGACCATTTCCGGAATCTCTAGGCTGACCCCTACAGGGCTAGACTTAATCTACTCTATAGTTAGACTGGAGATATAAGGGGTGGGTTAATTGTGGACCAATTCATACAGAGCATTTTTCACAACGTGAATGAAAATGGTGTTAGATTCCTGGCCACTTCTTATACTGTAGGCCTATTGATGCTGTTTAATACGTAACTCAAGGGTCTTACCAGTTTGGCCAATGTAAAATTTATTACATATTGTGCAAGGGATTTTATATACACAACCATGTTCACTTAACGGGGAGTTCTTAATCAATGAATTCTTAATTACATCTAAATTTTTAAACGCAATATTTACGTTAAAAGTCCTCAGCAGATTCGGCAGATCAAGGAAATTTTCTCTGAATGGTAACACAAACATTTTTTGTGTTATAAGGAATCTTATCCTTTACTTCGTAGAAGGTTTTCTTTGCCATTTTTAAGGACTTATCTATGCAGTTCTTTGGGTATTTTAAATCAAAAGCAATTTTGTATATTTTACTAATTTCGTCATCAATGAACTCTGGGCTACAAATTCGTAGACCTCTTAGGAACAAAGTAGAAAGAACGGATCGTTTTACATTAATGTGGTGATCAGAATAATAATGTATATAGGAACAATTATTAGTAGGTTTTCTGTAAATATTGTACTTAAACTTTTTTCCAGACCTATATTCATCTTTATATTAAAACATCTAAAAAAGGGATCGAAGAATCTTTTTCTATTTCAACTGTAAAATTGATAGAGGGAGTTAAATTATTAAGTTTGGGTAAGAATTCATTGAATGGCCTACTGTTTTCTTGACTGCATTCTTGCCCCTTAATGGTTTGCCCTGGTTAAATAAATAAATATTATTGTAAGAACTGTTAACATACAATTTCCTGCTTTAATTAAATATTAGTGTTAATAACCATTATAATAATTTTTGTTTTCTGTACTGGTGTTTTGTCTAATTTCATCTATATAGTCCTTTTATATTTAGTAATTTAGCAGCCTACAGATTATGTTATCTATTTGTTATCTATGTTATCTATTTGTTTTTCATTAAATTCTTGCCAATTAATTGCCTGCTTTAATTAAATATTAGTGTTAATAACCATTATAATAATTTTTGTTCTCTGTATTATTTTTTTTTTGTCTAATTTCATCTATATACTTCTTTTATATTTAGTAATTTAGCAGCCTACAGATTATGTTATCAATTGAAAAAATCTTTAGAGGGCTTTAAGGCCTTTAATTTGAGGTGCCGATTGTGAATTTTTTGCTTGTCTATTTAACTCATTCACTTTGTAATCTCTGTCTATTTTCTGTTCCTCCTTGATAATGTGAATATATCACGAAAGCGATCGGACTTTGTGTTTCCTTTTCCCTGTGGTTGTTTGCTTATATATATATATATATATATATATATATATATATATTAGGGTGACAATAAAAATCGAAATTTGGAGTTTTTTATTGGCCATTTGTTCAATGCTGCTACTACATGAGAAAACAATGTACTGTAAATATTAGGTCATTCAGATAATATTTAAGGGTGTCTCAAGTGAGGTAAATAATTCTCCTTATAACACAAATTAATTGTTCATTACCTAGTAAAAATAAATTAATATTTTTTTTAATTAATGTAAATAAACGTTAGTTTTAGTTCATAAAGTTTAAGTGCAGGCGTACTCCAATCGTAATAAGTAATTAAAAAAATATTAATGAATAAGGAGAATTATTTACCTCACTTGAGACACCCTTAAATATTATCTGAATGACCTAATATTTACAGTACATTGTTTTCTCATGTAGTAGCAGCATTGAACAAATGGCCAATAAAAAACTCCAACTTTCGATTTTTATTGTCACCCTAATATATATATATATATATATATATATATTCCTAGCCCATTTGGTTTTTGTTAATATTCAAAATACATTTTTCTAATGAATTTTTGTGTTTGGTTCATATATGACCTTCATTTCTAGCGAAAATGAGCCAAAACATAGGAAAACTTCAATGTTTCATATCTTTGTTTCGGTTCCTTTGCAGGTATTTTTTTTTACAGGAGTACATTACAGGCTTTTGAGGAATTTTGAATTTTAAATTAGGTCAGGTTATATATTAAAACTGTTTTTCCAATTGTTTTTGATGATGTTTGAATGAAATTAACCTTTGTTTAAACTGTATCAAAAAATATCAGAAAAACAGTTTTGATTTACAAAGCCTGTAATGTACACTTGTAAAAATTTATCCATTTGCACAAGATATGAAGGTCATATTTGAAGAGAACACACCAAAATACATTAGAAAAATGGGTTAATATTTGGCTAGACAGAGGGGCTAACAAGAAATGAGAGGTTGTGTTTCACTAGCACTATTTTTCATGCTCTTTACGATGGTACTAATCATTTTTTATGGAAATGCAAGATTATAAAAAAAAATTACAAGTTACATTTTTATAGTAAATATTTCCTGTTTTGGCTATAATGTACTTTTTTCATAAAATATTTTTCTTGATTGGACTATTTTTTCGCTACTCTGCGACTTAATTAGTTGGTTGGTTTCTGTTGTCTATTTTTTTTTCCTAATTGGATTCAGTTTGGTTGGGTTTGTGATAGAATTATAACGTGCTATTCGTGTGGTTTCTGACTTTGAGAACTTGATTCGTCATGTGCCCTAGATGAAGAGAAAGCATTGGATGTTTTTATCAATTACGGCATTATTCTCTCATCCTTAACTTGCCCAAAATGTGACAGTGAGTGCCTTATACGAAAAGATCAGAAGATATTTAGGTCAACTGAATGCCCAGTTAGGTCAACTGTACACCCTTGATGATTGGTTAAGTACTAATGATATTTTTGTTAGTTTAAACGAAAATGACATGGCCTGAAGGCCATATAAAAGATACATTTTTCTAGTGTATTTTGGTGTGCTCTGTGGTTAGGTTAGGTTAGGTTGGTTAGGTTAGTTAATTTAGTTAGTTTTTTATCAGAATTACATTTTCCTGGTGTAGTTTTCTCTGCTTTGTTGGAATTTGACACACATTTCTTGTGCAAATGAGTAGAAACACACTGTATTTTGGAATGGAAAAAAAATAGTTTCTATTCATTTGCACAAGAAATGGGTATCAGATTCGAACAAAGCAGAGAAAACTACACTAGCAAAATGTAGCCCCTGTATCCAGCCAAATATTTACCAAAAAAATATATTTTGGATATTAATTTCAGTGTTGGGGAAACATTCAATAATTACCCAAATTGTTACAACAGCATCATCAATTTATAAAATATATTCTAAATATTGAGAATGACAATTTAGTTAATTTCTATTCTGAATGGCAACCAGTACTCATATATAGGCCTAGGGACTCTGGTTTTATAGGTTTTTGAGGATGCTAAATACAATGGTGAGGTCCATTTTTGTCGCTCTGCACTGAATAACAAATTGCACAAATGTTGCACTAGTTGGTGCACTGCGCTTCTTGTTTATGTGTATGTAGGCTATTTCTTTATGCACATGCATGCATCCATTAATACAGTTGCACAAGGAAGCATCTGCGCATGCGTACATCCATTACTATAGTTGCGCAAGGGAGCATCTCGGTTATAAAAAAATCATGGCTTGTGAAGGTTGTGAGCAAACGTGGTTAATGTTTACTATAACACCACCTGCACCCCAAGTAAAATGAAATATTTCCAGTAGTACATCATAATTTACTAAGAAAAATGGTGTGTGTCTTTATTTGGGGAAATTCGTATTTATGAAGATATTTGCTTCCAAAATTTTAATTAATGATATCGATTTGACATGACGTCACGTCAAATGCACCGTTTATAATAACAACATTCATTTGTGTTGATTTTCATCTAGTCTAGTGATTGACGCCATTTTCCTTTAAATAAATTTAGATATGGCATGTGAAGGCTATAATGTACTTTTTTCATAAAATATTTTTTCTGATTGGGCTATTTTTTCGCTACTCTGCGACTTAATTAGTTGGTTGGGTTTTGTTCTGGCTATTGTTTTTTTCAAATTGGATTCAGTTTAGTGGTGTTTGTGATAGAATTATGACGTGCCATTTGTGTGATTTTGACTGAGAACTTGATTCCTCATGTGCCCTAGATAAGGCAAAGGATTGGATGATTTATCAATTACAGCGTTATTCTCTCATTTTAACGCCCATTCAAACTTAATATTTTTAGTCAGATATACCTATAAAGCAGTTCAAATGCTTTACAATTATGGTATTTTTATGTTCGGGAACTTAATAATAATCATTTGTATAATTTAGGTCTCAGGGGTACAGGGGCTCTGCCCCCGTAAAGATCACGCATCACAAATTGATTGGTCGTAATGTTTTGCAGTAAGGTTAGGTTAGATTAGGTTTTTTGCAAAATATATTTTTTAGTAGTTTTTCGTGTTTTGTTCTGATTTGCTATTTATTTGTTGTGGAAATGACCCATGCTTATGCCCAAAATCCCCTATATTTACTTAGTAAACTTCAATGTCTCGTAACTTTTAATTGGGTCATTTCCACAACAAATGAATAGCAGATCTGAACAGAGCACACCAAAAACTACTAAAAAATATATTTTGCAAAAAAATTGGAGGTGGTGGTGTTATAGTAAACATTTACGGCGAACGTCCTATATGCTAATTGCTGAGGTGTTTAATAGCAATGAAAAAACATTAAAGATTTTTGAAGAGCACAGCGTAATCCCATCCTCAAAGTTGTGCCCATCCTACAACAGTAGATGGTTTAGGTTAGGTTAGTTTTAGTTAGCAACAAAAATAAAACTCACGACTGTATTCAGTATCTCCCAAAACGACTTTCTATATGCAACATTACTGGTTGCCATTCAGACTAGAAATTTACCAATTTGTGAACAGCCCCAAAGCTAATTATGAATTGCGTCTGGATTCTAGAATTTTGTCACAAACTACTTCAGCTAGAAAGCAACCAAAAATAATTTTGAGTTGTCTTACCAGAAAAACCTTCAATCCATAAATCGTACACTTCTCTATCAATAAGCGTATAATTGCCAACGAATATATCAAGTTCTGGTACCATTTTTATTTCCTATATAAAGCAGGCACTACACACACTGAATAAAATTCTGAACTGAAGCACAGTGTAATTACATATACAGTGATGGTCTGCCAGAATTTTTATCCTGCACGGAAATCTGCCTGAGTCAACGAGCAGCCACTTGGGCGCTCAGTGACCAGGGTTGCCAAATGAAACTTTGGGTTTATAGCTAGAAAAGCTATAATGTATAGCTAGAGTTAGCTAGATTTTTTTAGGCAATTGGCTAAAAGTATAGCCAAAATAAATTTGTTGGAAATAGTAATAATATATTATTTAAAATAAGTTTTATTTAATAATAATAATTTATTTAATAATAAGTTTTGTTTGGGAGCTCGTAATTAGAGCAACATTTTTGGTGCCTCATTAAACCAAACTTCACAGATAAAATAGCATTGACAAGCTTTGATTCCATTCTAAATGCGTACTAAATTAAACAATTAATAAGTACGAAATTAAAAAGTAAATATGTTACTAACCGCATTTTATTGAGAACGCGACATATTTTCTTCTTCTTCATTAAAATTTACCAAAAACAGTCAATTATATTCTTACCCATATAGGTATCTTTATTCAGAGTGTAAAAAATACGATCCCAAACATATTTTCTACGATCACAAACGTATTTTCCATCAAAGTGTACATAAGTATAGTGTGTCGATAAGGGCAAATTCCGGTCCGCATGGTGAATTTTGAACAGACAATTCCGAATTAAAATTTTATTTTATTTTAATTAATAGAGTTCAAATTTGGCACTAAATTAACTAGAAGTAGCTAGATTAACTTCGAAATAAGCTAGAATCATAGCTATTAGCTAGGTGAACATTTGCTTTAGCTAGATTACAGCAAAATTAGCTGGATTTAGCTAAAAAGTAGCTAATTGGCAACCCTGTCACTGACTCTTGACTCTGTTTCCAGGTCTCCCACAAAGCCAAACCAGGAATTCCTGAGACAGAGGTCCAAAATTCCCTAGATTGAACATAAATCCCCAAATACGTTTACTCTTAAATATTTGCGGTTTTTAATGATTTTTAGTATTGCTTGCAACTTTAAATACTATTTATTCATTAAGTTTAGGTAGAAACAAAATAATAAGTGCTTTCATAGTTGTTCATGCTTGAAATAAGGTAGTTATATAAGTTCTTATCATAAATTTAACAAAAATATGGTAAAAATTATGAAAACTTATGCAGAAAATATAGAATTGCATAAATCTAACTTACATTACTACCAATGCGCATTTATTGACAAAGTGCATTGAAACATTAAACCTACTTAAAACTATTCATATAAAAAAATTATTCATAGCTTTACTATTCAAGAAAATGGTTGGCAGAGAAAAGTGATGCGAATGACCGAATGATATTTGATTATAATAGATTTACCAATTATATATAAAGTTATTTATATAAATTAGACTAACGTGTATGCAGTGATGGGCAGTATCTAGATACATGTATCGCCGATACGTATCGATCGATACTTTTGTATCGGTATCGGTATCGCTTTAGCTACTTGACAAAAGTATCGATTTATCGGTATCGCTAAGGTCAAATTTTCTTAAATGTATCGAAAAAAATCGATACTTCGATACATCGATACATTAATAAGAATTTTTTAATATTTAAATAGATGTTATAATATGACACTACTGAGTTATATTTATGAATATATATAAATAATAATATTATTAAATATTTATTTAATGACAGTACTACTCTACTGGTCACGTCACACAGTACGGCGCAACGTTTAAACACGTTTGTACTTGTGTTATTGAGATTAATTAACCATAATATAGAAACGCTCATAAAATAGAAACGCTCATATAATATAGAAATGTCAGTTGACATTACCATGCGTCACAAGATGGAACTCTTTGTTCGACAGTTTATCAGTTCTGTTGAAGCATAAAAATGTCCTAAATGAAACAATGAAACAACTAGGACTGCCAACATTTCGTGAAAATGAGCTTGATTTTCTCCAGGAATACCTAACCGTACTACAACCCATTGCAACAGCACTTGATAGGTTGCAGTCCGACAAAGAATGTTTTTACGGTTGCCTGCTTCCGACATTGTTAGCTGTAGAGAAGAAGCTAGAGCGTTTGAATTCGGAGACATTGCGTCATTGTCAGCCACTTCTCAATGCAGTCACAGTAGGGTTTACTAAGCCGTTTGAAAAGTTTCTGTGCCTTGATGCGTCGCATGAGTGTAAAGCAGCAATACTGGCATCGTCTTCAAATCCTCTGTTCAAGTTAAAGTGGATGACAATAAAAGGCAAATTTAATACTAACATTGTCAAAAAGAGGGTTCAAGAAATGTTGGTTAATGCTGTTAAGAGCCTCAGCGAGCAGACCCCCAGAGCAACAACTAAGTGATGCTGCATCTGACGGAAGTGCAGATGATTTCTTCTATTATGAGTCTGCTTCCACTAATGTCTCTGCAACCCAAGATTCCACTGAGATGGAAGTTTTACAGTATCTGGGTGACGGAAGTCATTCTCTCCAATCTCTGAGGCAGTACCCAGGAATTCTACGGGTCTTCCTGAAGTATAACACACCACTACTAGAGGACAATGATTATGTTTATGTTTATGTTTCATTCAAGTGATTACTTATTATGCTTATTCCTTTTTCAGAAGACCGTTGTCATTGTTTGACTTTATATAAATGAATAAATGATTACAAAGAGTTGGTTCTCATTTATGACAACGGTCTTAGGTACAAATGACTGATTAATTAAATAAATAATAAAATAAGTCTACATACGTGGTAAATTCAAGCAACTGTCAACCACCCCAACCTAATTAAGCAACTTCAACAAACGCTATCCACAATGCCTGCCGTAGAATGTCCTATCACAGGTTGTACCTATGTCACAGCAGACCTGGACCCAGCCATTGTAGCCGCACTTATAACAGCCCACTGCACGACCCATGTCCCAAGCCCGACAGTCTCTGCAAAGGTTGATAAAGTAAGACGGCCAACCATTTCGGCTGCGGGTACCAGTGAAGACTAGGCATATTTTACGTCGCGTTGGACAGATTATGCGGAAGCTACAAAAATCACTGGTAGGGACAAAGTGGTACAACTACTTGAATGCTGCGACGATTCACTCCGCAAAGATTTGATAAGATCCGCAGGTGGAAGCCTAACAAACAAAACCGAAGATGAAGTCCTTGCTGCAATCAAGAAACTAGCTGTCCGAGAGGAGAACACCATGGTAGCCAGGGTTACCCTACACAATATGCGACAAGACCGCGACGAAACTGTGCGCAGTTTTGGAGCCCGTCTTCGTGGTCAGGCCGGAGTCTGCAAATTTCTTGTTGAATGCCCAAGCTGCAACAACAACGTAAATTACACTGACCCCATCCTTCGCGACGTCCTTACCCGCGGAATTGCAGACCCGGAAATACAACTGGAACTCCTCGGCAACAGTAACCAGGAGATGACCCTGGAAGACGTCTTTCAGTTTGTCGAGGCGAAGGAAGCAGGCAAGCGCTCAGCATCACGACTGCTGGACTCCCATGCCGTGGAGGCCGCAGGCAGCACATACAGGAGAAGTAAGCAAATACCCCCACAAGACAAAAATGCCCCTGTTCATATTGTGGTAAAAAAGGACACGGCAGAAGAGCCCCAGTCCACATACGCAAGAAGGATTGCCCTGCGTACAACCACAAATGCAAAATTTGCAAGCGCGACAGCCATTGGGAATCCGTATGCAGGAGCAAAGACAAGGACAAGAGCCTTTCAGCCACTCCTAATAAAGCTGATGAGTGCGAAGGTGCGGTATTTGATCTTCTCTGCGCCACAAGCAACACTTCCGAGCCACATAAGAAAAGAGCAATCGCCCTCGACCATCACATTTACAATGAACTATCGGACATGTGGATCAAGGAAACTCACAACCACAGCCACACATCAACCTGACAGTCAGGACTCTCCCCGAAGACTACGAGGCGCTTGGGGCAACCCTCAATGCCCACCCAAAAACCGTGGTACTGCCTGCCATGGCAGACACAGGCTGTCAGAGCTGCCTCACCGGTATCAAGGTTATCCACCGCCTCGGGCTTCTCCAGTCTGACCTCATCCCTGTGACCATGAAGATGCACGCCGCCAACAACAAGGGCATCAAAATCCTTGGCGCAGCCATACTTCGCCTCACTGGCAAGGATGAACAGGGCCAACAAGTAGAAACGAGACAGGTAACATATGTGACAGATTCTTCTGACAAGTTCTTCATCAGCAGAGAGGCATGCGTTTCACTCGGCATTATCTCGGGAAGATTCCTACAGTGGGGGAAGTCCAACTGGATCCAGCACAATACTGTAACAACAGTGCCAGCACGCCACACAGTGACAGCGGACTTGTAACTAACTGTGACTGTCCAAGACGCCAACATCCTCCATCACCTCCAATCGAGCTACCGCTACCCGCTGTTGCGGCGAACCAGCAAAAGCTCAAGGAATACCTGCTGGACTATTACAAATCAAGCACCTTCAACACTTGTGACCACCAAGCGCTGCCCATGATGGACGGCCCCCCAATGAAATTGATGGTGGACCCCAATGCCAAACCAGTCGCACATCACACCCCCGTCCCAGTACCAATCCACTGGCAGGAGGACGTGAAGGCTGGCCTCGACCAAGATGTCAGACTGGGTGTCCTTGAACCAGTACCCGTTGGTGAGCCCGTAACCTGGTGTCACAGAATGGTGGTGTGCGCCAAAAAGAACGGAAAACCAAGGCGTACCGTTGACTTTCAACCCCTCAACGCTCACGCCACCCGCGAAACACACCACACTCAATCGCCATTCCACCAGGCCAGATCAGTACCGCAAGGCAAAAAGAAAACAGTGTTTG
This sequence comes from Bathynomus jamesi, assembly GCA_023014485.1. Classification (NCBI taxonomy): domain Eukaryota; kingdom Metazoa; phylum Arthropoda; class Malacostraca; order Isopoda; family Cirolanidae; genus Bathynomus; species Bathynomus jamesi. Next base: position 57,371 of record JAJOZX010011238.1, read on the forward strand.
ATGCATGGAATGGATATCACAGCGTACCAATCTGTGAAGAAGACCGCCACTTGACCACCTTCATAACGCCCTGGGGTCGCTACCGTTACAAAACCGCTCCCCAGGGTTACATTGCATCTGGTGACGGTTACACAAGAAGGTACGACGAAATTGTATCGAGCATCCCTAACAATACAAAGTGCATTGACGACGTCTTGCTCTGGTCAGACACAGTGGAGGAGAGCTTCTTCCAGGCCACCCAGTGGCTTGACACCTGCGGCAGACACGGAATCACACTGAACCCCGACAAGTTTGTGTTCTGTCAGGACAAGGTTGAATTTGCAGGCTTCGAGATCACATCTGACAGTGTCCGACCCTGTAAAAAATACCTCAAAGCAATCCTAGAGTTTCCATCTCCAAAGAACATCACCGACGTTCGATCATGGTTCGGGCTCATCAACCAGGTGTCGTATGCCTTCAGCATGGCCAAGAGGATGCAGCCGTTCCGCCTACTTCTGAAGCCAGGAACACCTTTCAAGTGGGATGACGAATTGGAAACCATCTTCGAAGAATCAAAGGATGTCATCATCACAGAAATAGAGGAGGGTGTTAAAATTTTTGACAAAACCAAGCCCACATGCCTCGCCACAGACTGGTCGAAAACAGGCATCGGCTACTGGCTACTTCAGAAACACTGCACCTGTACACGAGTCGAACCCTTCTGCTGCCATACTGGATGGCGTGTCACATTGGTCGGCAGTAGATTCACTACCTCAGCTGAGTCCCGCTATGCACCAGTAGAAGGAGAAGCACTTGCTGTCGCCGATGCCCTTGACAAGGCGAGGTACTTCGTGCTGGGATGCGAAGACCTAATAATTGCAGTGGACCACAAACCTCTCCTCAAAGTGTTTGGTGACAGATCCCTAGAGGACATATCTAATACACGCCTCAGAAACTTGAAGGAAAAAACCCTCAGGTACCGCTTCCGGATGATCCACGTACCAGGCGCGAAACACAAAGCTGCTGACGGGGTGTCACGATACCCCACTGGCGACCCCATACCACTGACACTCCCCGATGACGTAGCAGCCATCCATCAACCATGCGAGGGAACGGCGTTCTTTCCCCCCCCCACCTTCCTAGCCGGCATACGGACATCACTGACAGATGGTAATGGCATGGAAGCCTGCGTCATTTCTGCAGCCGCATCAACACTCAACTCGCTGAGCCTGGCATCAGTGACATGGGATCGAGTACGCACCGCCACGACCAGCGATGAAGTCATGAATAGTTTAGCCAATGTCATAGAGTCCGGCATGCCTGAATCCCGCCATGCACTCCCTGCACAGCTGCGGGAATATCACCAGTTTCGCGACGACCTCCGCACTGTTGACGGCGTGGTAATGTACAGGAACCGCACGGTTATCCCGCCGGCCCTCAGGCAAGAAGTACTGGCTACTCTTCACACTCAGCTCATCAAGGTACTTCATCCATGATCTCCAGAGCAGAAGACTCCATTTTCTGGCCTGGCATCACACCAGCCATCACAGCACTACGGGCTAGCTGCAACCACTGCAACCGCATGGCACCAACCCAGCCCAGCGCTCCACCCACTCCACCAACATCACCAGAATACCCCTTCCAGTGCGTCTGCGCGGACTACTTCCACTACAAAGGAGTAAACTACCTGGTCGTGGTGGACAGATACTCTAACTGGCCAATAGTAGAGAGGTCATCAGATGGTGCTGCTGGACTCATCGCCTGCCTCCGACGGACCTTCGTCACCTTCGGCATCCCCGACGAACTGGCTTCCGATGGGGGCCCTGAATTTACCGCAGCAGCCACACGGCAGTTCCTCAAAAACTGGGGCGTACACCACCGACTCTCATCAGTGGCTTTCCCTCACAGCAACTGTCGGGCAGAAGTTGGTGTCAAGACAACGAAACGCCTAATAACCGACAACACTGGACCAAACGGCGACCTCAACACCGAAAACTTTCAACGGGCCATGCTTCAATACAGAAACACGCCGGATAGAGATACAAAACACTCCCCAGCAATGTGTGTATTCGGCCGCCCTATCCGGGACTTCATTCCAATCCTTCCCGGCCGATATAAACCACACGACACGTGGCGTGAAAACTTGGCCACCCGAGAAGCTCTGAGGAACCGCCACATGAGGGGAGCGGAACGCTGGTCAGAGCACACCAAGAGACTCCCACCACTAGCAGTCGGAGACCTTATACGCATCCAGAACCAGGTCGGTCCACACGCCCGTAAATGGGACAAGACAGGTGTGGTCATCGAAGTCAGGCAGTTTGACCAGTACGTGGTTAGGGTCGATGGATCTGGGAGGGTAACTGTAAGGAACAGGAAATTCCTTAAAAAATATGAACCCTTCAGCACACCTGCTCCAAAGATGACCATAGACCAACATTTGAAGAACTTCCTAGCGGTGCCCACCAACAGCCCACCTGCTGCACCACCTACACCTGCCAGGTCAGCACCAGGACCAAAGACACCCGCTTCACCCCGTAGTCCGACACGGTCCAGCCCACACGTTGAACGCAGGCGCCCGACCCCTGAAGAGACCACACCCCCCACCCAAGAAGACATGTCAACGCCGCCCATCGACATACTACCACCTGCCCCCTAGGCCAATGGGTACGGCACCCCAAACTGCAACTCCACTAAGGCGTTCGAACCGTACCAGACGCCCCCCTACCTGGCATGAAGACTACCATATGAATCAAGAAGAGTAACCAATCAAGTATGCTTTAAATTAAGGGCACTGACAAAATAAGGTTTAGTCTTTATCCGTAAACATACAAATTTTTTTTTTTTTTGCCATATTATCCTTAATAATCTTCTTTATAAAATTGCTGGCTCAAAGACTTGGGGGAGAGAGAGTACACTTTACACTTTACTTACTAAGAACTTTATATTGTGTTCCCAATACAGCTGTAACCTCATTACTGTACTATTACTTTTGTCAGGAATACCGTTGTACAACCCTTATTTTAATATATGATTCAATCTCTCGCTGAACTCTCTAATTGTATTGTAATATGTTTGATTGGATATAATGTACTGTATAATTCCATAAGTATTTATATTTTAGTTTCTACAGTATCGTATTCATCATGATGTAATAGCAAAGCCTTATGTTCTCATATTACTCTTAAATAAACTAGTATCTATGTTTTCCTATTAAAGTACTATACTGTATTCACTTTATAAAACAATATAAGTCTTTGCACTACTGTACTGCAATTACCTCATATCACATCTAGTATCAAAGACTTGGGAGGAGATAGAGGACAATGATTATGTTTATGTTTTATTCAAGTGATTACTTATTATGCTTATTCCTTTTTCAGAAGACCGTTGTCATTGTTTGACTTTATATAAATAAATAAATGATACAAAGAGTTGGTTCTCATTTTAACTACCATCCTCTGCTCCTGTAGAACGGTTGTTTAGTTTGGCTGGTCACATTCACGCTCCAAAAAGGAATAGACTGTCTGACCAGATGTTTAGCCAGCTGGTATTTTTGAAGGGTAATAGTAATTACTTTTAATTGTTAGTGTAATATTTTCAGTCATTCATGTATCCTACAAAATTAAAACATACTTTCATTAAATAAAGCAATTGTTTTTATTTACATCTATAAAACTCATTAAATGTCGTTGATTTTACTTACAGTGCGTACAAATTACTAGTATAAACAATAATATCTAATACCTACATATTAAATGAATCTATACTATAATAAGAGCCGTCCGTCCGTCCGTCACACTTTCAGAAATTGTGAGAAAAAATTGTATGAACAAAATTCAGAAATTGTATTACGGGCGGAAATGTGAAGCTCAAGATTTTCATGACTGTGTTCCTTTCTGTAGTTTAGCCTCTCTGTTTGTCTGTTTGTGAAATTTATCCCGGGCAGTAATGGGGGATGGGTGGGGTAATGGGGATGGGGTGGGGGTAATGGGGGAGGGGGTTAGCCCCCAAGTTGCATGAATGGGGGTGAGGAGGTTTTGGGAGATACCAGATTCAGAAATGTTGACACAATGTGAAGCTCAAAATTTTCACGGCTGCGTTCTTTTCTGTAGTTTAGCCTGTCTACCCGTCAGCGAAGCGACGGGAACTGTACTAGTAATTCTAAAAATGTACCGGCGATACATGTATCGGCAATGCATGTATCGGTATCGGTATCGCTTAAGACATCTAGAAAGTGTCGGCGTATCGGTATCGCCTAAGACGTTCTTCATGTATCGATGTATCGGTATCGCTTTAGCGATTTTCATGTATCGATGCCCGTCACTGTCTACAGTCTACACAAATAAAGTGGAAAACAACTAAACAAACACCTCTACTTCAAGGTCAGATGACAACTGCCAGAAAATCTGCTCGTGTTGTTGAAAAAAAAATTTTTTCGTAGGCCACACTTTTTCGTAGGCCAAGGCTTTCAGCCTTTAAGCCTTTGGGTTAACCCGGCACTGCACAAGCTTTAACCAATTTTGTTTGAGGATGTACAAGTACATTATTGGAAAGACTAATTGTAATTGTAGGTAAATAAGACAATATATTACATTTCAATGACTAGTGTGTACTGTGTATACTAAACTTATTATATAATTAGAACTATACTTGAGAAAAAATTCAAATGTTGTAAACACCTCTAGATTTTTTTATAAAAATAAAACCAAAAGATGAAGGTAAAATTGAATCTGTGCAAAATTTGATTTTTCAAGTTTTTGTTCATTACTTTGGTATACTATTTTCAAATTTCATGAAAACAGTGATTTATGTAGTAAAATAAAATAGGTTAAAATAACCGATAATCTTATTAAGCTATCTTGAAAATAGATGTTTAAAATAGCTGAAAATAGGGCTCAGATTGCATGAAATCGACTCTTCGTAGTAAAAAAATTTCCGAGGGAGGGCCTCCGGACCCCCCGCCTTAACGCCTAATTCGGGCTGTCTTCGGCAGCCCTCGAGAGGGGGGCACCATTCTCTACCCTTGCCCCCGGGCGCCACGAACCCTCGCTACGCCACTGTGACCTACAAATACATAAAATTTCCTGAATTTCAATTGTATGGTATGATGCTGTCGGAAGTGACCCAGACTAAGTATCTTGGCCACATACTAAATGATAGTCTTTCAGATCATTATGATATTCTAAAGCAATGTAGACAATTATATGCTCAGGGAAATACTTTGGTTAGAAAATTTCATATGTGTACATTAAATGTTAAGTTGGTTTTTTTCAAAACTTTTGTACTCCAATGTATACAGCTCATTTGTAGTGGAACTACAGAATGTATAATTTGAGAAAATTATATGTTGCATATAATAATATTTTTAGGAGTTTATTAAGAACTCCAAAATCTATAAATAGTACTCCTTCTAGTGCCAGTATGCTGTTTGTAGTCAATAAGGTGCCTAACTGTGCCAGTGTCTTTCGCAATTTTATATTTAGATTTATCACTAGGGTTGATGAGTCCGTCAATAAGATAATAGAAACCATGGTTAGTGGACTGGTTTCCGATATATTTTATAAATCTCAAATCTGGAAGCATTGGCGTAGGAAATTGTATGTCCATTATGTACAGTGATTCACTGGCTTACTTAGTCAGTGCTCCAGACAACCATCTCCTAATCTTCTATGGCCCACTTGTATAATGTTTGTACCTGTTGAGTCTGAAATAAAGTGTTTGTTTGTTGATGCATATACACTCATATGCTCATATATAGTCACATATATTATGGAAAAACTATACATGCCTTAGCCTACAATATGGTATCGTATATGCCATGCAGTGGTTCCCAACCGGTTTTGGCTTATGGCCCCCTTAGGAACCTTATTTTTTCCTGTGGCCCCCATAAGCATTATTTTCAGTAGGTAATATGCAGATTTAACTCTATTTTACAAAATAACATTTTCCTGTGGCCCCCTTCAAATGTGCCATGGCCCCCAGGGAGCCATATGGACCCCGGTTGGGAAACACTGGAGCCTATATGGTACCTTTATTTCTTAATTAAATACAAATTATTAATTTATGAGTTAAATAACTACGAGTACAAATTGCTCGGGATTGGCGACATAGCCTGCTGAGAATGGAAATAATTGCCATACAATAGAACCCAATATGTTGGCATTGGGTCTACATAACAACAAGAAAAACGCATTATTTCGTATCAACATTTCCATAGCTGACATATGTAAATTACTTCGAGAGAAGAATAATGAAAACATGAAAATTACACGTCTGGGGACTTTGTAAAGTCAACGAAATTGAAGACAAGAAATTTATATTAGCAGCCAGAGCTGTCTGTTCCAAGCGATGCTTTAGGCAAGGGAGACGTGATTAATCTTCCTATAAGTTCTGAGTGAATACCTAATAATATAAAACCTATTCCTTCAGGTATTTAAGTGTAGTGAATGCCTATATTAATTAAGCCGAATAAACTCGTTGCGTATCCCCATCATCTACATCGAAAGAGAGCCGCGCGCCCTACAACCAAAAGCGAGGCCCAACGAACTAATAAGCAGAGTTGGGCATGTACTTTCTATAAGTAACGGCGTTACTGCTACCGTTACAGTGATAAAAATGTAACGTCGTTACCGCTTCAGTTACCTCTATGAAAAAGTAACACGTTACCGTTACCGCTACTTTTAAGAAAAAGCTAAATAGTAGAAAAGCCTTAATAATACCAAATTATACTCGAGATTACAAAAAAAATCAAAACATAAACTCAAATAAAAAAAAATGGCCCGTCCAAAAACCTAATCTTGCAGATTTTTTAAAAATGTGTTGTTTGATTTCAGGAACACTAATTTTTTCAAAATTGGCATCTGACAGACATGGGCAAGATACTTGGAAATTGTATCTGAGCTACAGATACAAGATACCCAACAAAAATGTATCTGAGATACAGATACAAGATACTCGAAAAAACTATATCTTCAAGATACAGATACAAGTTACAGATACAAGATACATTTTTTAAGATACAAGATACTTTTGAAAGAATAATTATTTGAGTTTAGTTTCACCTGGTGAGCCATGAGCGCACGAGTTGTCTCATTCAATTGTTTATTATATATTTTCTGGATATAAATAAATGCCAAATCAATGGTACTTCATATCTCAATATTCATATAGTGATATAACTAAAAGGAAAGCAAAAAAGTAAATATGTCTAAATAATCCTGAAAATTTGTAGGTATGGAAAAATATAAATAAACCACACTTTTTCAATTTATGTATTTCAAATAATTGTTAATACAGATATGCTCAGTTACCTTACTCACGAAGAAAAATAAAGTTTTCCTCATAATAAATATATTTGCAGGAATAAGCAAATATATGTATAATTCCTGATTTTTAATCATGTTAAAAACATGTTAAAACCGCGGGATACAAGATGAAACCTGAGTACGTCTGTGCCAGACTGTGCACGCAGCGCAACGGTAGTATTCATGTACAAACATGTAACAGCAATCGCCGGCCTGCTTCAACGTGCGTCAATATGATCATATTTTATGAATAGTTATTAGCGTCTCTATTTAAAAAGTATCTTATGAAAGTATCTTTGAAAGTGTATCCCGGGATACAAGCTACATGACAAAATGTATCTTAGATACTTCTCAAGATCTCCAAAAATAAAATATCTAAGATACGTATCTTGTATCTTAAGATACTTTTTGTATCTTAAGATACAAGATACTGCCATCTACTGGCATCTGATAGTCCTCCTCGTTTGGAGGAGCTAACAGCTAATAAATGATACTAGTCAAATGATCATTTTGAAAGTAACGAGTAGCGAGTAACGATTGAAATCGCTCTATAAAGTAGTGCCGTTACCATTTTCGTTACAACATCTCGAAAGTAATAGCGTTACAGCTACAGCTACTAAAAAAGTAACGCCATTACCCCCAACAATGATAATGAGGTATCGTAATTTCCTTCTTTACCATTAGGCAGCGCTAAATACCGAAGACATATAAATTAAACATTAACAAAAAAAACCCACTACTTAACAAGGTCTTTTGAAGACCTCCACAAACACAATTTTTTAAACAAAAAACGTAGGGTTTTTGCCGTTCAACTCTCCACCAATATCTGCTGGAAATTTCCAATGAATGAGGGTGACAGTAATAAACCATAACCCTATATAGTTTTTTATATACAGGGTGTTTCACAACCGGTCTGCCATACTGTGTGGGGGGATATCGAGTAAAAAAGTTAATACAACATAGGTGCTATTTCCCACCGTTGCGGAGCTACGGACGTTTAAAGATGTACAAATAACAAATCCCTACTTCTGTGTAATTCGATAGATGGCAGCACTGGCGGTAGTTTCGGTTAACGAAGTTACCACTACTAATCCTCAGTTTTTTCAGTTGGTTCTGATCTGTGGTACGAGACACTGTGTTGCGCTAAGGTAAACAATCAAAATGAATCAACAGTTCACACCCGCTGAATACTCTGATATCTATTTCATTTATGGATTCTGTGATGGTAACAGCAGAGCGGCAGTTGAGGGATATCAGAGACGTTTTCCGAACCGCTGAATACCGAACATGCAAGTGTTTAGTGACACACACTCGAGATTAAGGGAAACAAGGACAATTGTTCCACGTAACCAAGAACATGTAGTACGACGGCCCGTTGCTGTGGAGGAGCGCATACTGAACCTAGTACAACGTAGCCCAACTACCAGTATTCGAAGGATTTCTAGACGAAATGGTGAATCCGTGTATGGCGAACAATACATGATGAGGGACCGTTTGTATCCCTATCATTTGCAATGTGTGCAAACTCTTCAACCGGATGATTACGATAAACGTGTTCAATTTTGCCAGTGGATGGTTATGCATCGCCAAATTTTTAATCGCATACTGTTTAGTGATGAAGCACAATTCATTCGGGATGGAATTAACAAAAGACGAAATTGCCACTTGTGGTCCGTCGATAATCCCCACGGTATCGTTGAAGGAAACTTTCAACATCGATTCTCGGTGAATGTTTGGTGCGGTGTAATTGGAGATCACCTGATTGGACCGTTCGTTTTGGAGCAACAATTGACTGTTGATATTTATCTGAACTTCCTGACGAACGAATTGCCACTTTTGATGGAGAACGTGCCCTTGGAGACAAGGCGCAGGATGTTCTTTCAGTACGATGGGGCGCCACCACATTTTGGTCGTCATGTTACGGATTACTTGAATCAGCGGTACGGGAATAACTAGATTGGTCGTGCTGGTCTAATATCGTGACCCTCGAGATCTCCGGACCTAACCCCCGTTAGATATCTTTTTATGGGGCCTTAAGAAAGAGATGGTCTACACCGTGCAGTGTTTCCCAACCGGGGGCCATATGGCTCCCTGGGGGCCATGGCACATTTGAAGGGGGCCACAGGAAAATGTTATTTTGTAAAATAGAGTTAAATCTGCATATTACCTACTGAAAATAATGCTTATGGGGGCCACGGGAAAAAATAAGGTTCCTAAGGGGGGCCATAAGCCAAAACCGGTTGGGAACCACTGGTCTACAGGACCAAAGTACAAACGAGAGAGGAACGCTTGTGTCGGATTATGGATGTCGCTGCTTACATACGAGAACACCCCGAAATGATTCAATGGACAGTGAACTCTTGTTTGGAACGAGCAAAGCTGTGCATTGAAAACAGAGGCAGACATTTTGAACATTTTAAGGTGTATCTCACAAAATGTAGCAATAAATACATCAGATTAATACTCTCGTTTATTTTTTCCGTACACCTTAAAACGTCCGTAGCTCCGCAACGGTTGGAAATAGCACCGATGTTGTATTAACTTTTTTACTCGACATCACGCCCCAAAGTATGGCAGACCGGTTGTGAAACACCCTATATATGCTCTTATTTTATTTTAGTCGGTCAGTGAAATCTTTCTGTACGTGAGCAACTGCCAACCCATCTGCGCGAGTCAGTCAGATTTCTGTGTAGGCTGAAAATACTGGAAGCCCAACACTGTATATATATACATGCACTGTGTCATAATTTAGCTTAATCTTTGGCATGTAGCTGATATTGTTGTTCATTTAATTAAAGTTTTCGTCCTAGAAATCAGTTACATAAAGTAACTAAAGTTCTTAAGACTAATGATTAAAGCAATATTAGTATTTAATAACCATGGTAAACCAAGATTAACAAAATTTTATCAGTATTTTGTAAGTATTTTATAGTCTAGGGTTTGTATGTTTTAAATGACATGAGCTGGACCTGTAAATCAAAATAACTTTTTAGGAGGTAGTTTTAATCACTTTATTCAAATTCTGCAAAAGATCACAATCAAATTGGATAATTAACCCTAAACTGTTTGCAGGGCAACAGAAGTAGTCTGCATAGCCTAACCTGATCTAAAATATACATTATTTAGACACTACAAACCGTTTCATTTATGAAAGTTCCCACTGTTTTCTTAAAACTCAGGAGCTATTATTGGGCGCATCTTTCTGAACAGGATGTCCTATCCGCGGATAGGACGACAAGTTAACGGATAGGACGCAAAAAGTATATTTGCTGTGGTTATATAGCTAAATTATTGGCAGAAATAGATTCAGCATACGCGATTTAACAAATTCATATTTTAGTAAAGGATATCTATTGCAAATAAATTAGAATTCATCCTGTTCGTATGTTGATGTCATTTGGCAGCTAGCGATGCTCCTATACGGCCTAGGCCTACGTCAATGACTTGGTTGAGCAATTCAGTTGTTTGTCCATCGTGTGAGTGGTGTATCTAGATTCATTGCGTGTGATGACTTCATGTGAGTATGCATGAAGTCACTACTGATGGATGCAATGAGGCGTATAATTATTTACCACGCATTGGTAAGGCTATCAATTTGTGATGCATGATCTTTATGGGGGCGGAGTCCCCATACCCCTGAGACCTAAATTATACAAATGATAATGTAATAACGGTTATTATATCTCCGTAATAATGGTTACTCTGGCCTGCATACATACAAACAAGCCAAATTCTAATTTATCTATAATAGATATTGGTAATTATTCGTTTTAGTACTTTTTCTCCTTTCTGAACCAAAACATATTTTTCTGGTATTTTTTGGTATGATTTGTTCAAATCTGAACTTCATTTCTTTGGGAAATGAGCCATTTTTGAGAAATTTTAAAATTGAAAATTTCTTAAAAATGGCTTATTTTCCAAAGAAACAAAGTTCAGATTTGAACAAATCACACCAGAAAAATGTGTTTTGGTTCAAACCTAACCTAACCCGCATGTTTTCGCAATTTCTTACCTTAAATAGCAGTGTTGAGATGTGTGTACAAATCAGCGGTGACCAACAGGAATAAATAGATGATTTTGCCAGGCCCACCAATTTGAACTCGTTGGCCTAACCAATGCTCACAGACATTGAAGCAAAAACTCCTCCAATTAACCGCACTCTCAGAGGCCAATGCTAATAGAGCTATGCATCTAGCTGTGTCAAATGCTTTGTCAAGAATAACCCAATATACAATAAGTTTTGCCACAGTTTGAGGTGGGATTTTTTAACCCACGTGCCCTTTCGATGGGAAACAGAAGGAATACTTTTTTTTTGCCATGCTCATTCCTAGTCAATCTTCTGTAATAATATTGGTCAGCAACTTCTCTATAATTACATTCATGACCACACTGTAGACAAATAACATGAGTAGGTAAAACACGATGACTGGTAAAGAAAATTTCGGTACCATCTTCTTTTTTATAAGTAATCTAAATCACAGCCTAGACAAACCATAGCAAAAATAGAACTGAATAAGGATTTTGGAATGAGTATGCATTATTGGAGATTTAAAATGCCTATCTCTGATTGGTCGGATAAGGTAACATGAAACAAAAACTAGATTTAATTGGCTGATTTGACCTATGCTTCTTAATTTTGCTACGAGATGTCTCCCCATAAAACTGGAGAGGACGAGGACTAGCAAAATTTTAAGTGGAAAGAGGTAAACACTCGGTCAATGGCCTATAATAGCTGCTTTTTACATCTAAATTTTTTTTTTTTCATAAAAAATAATTATTATATTTCCTTGATTTTTATCAGTTTCCCTGAGGTTTCAAGGTATCCTGAATACCAATTTATATGTTCAATTGTTATAGAATGTCTCCTATTGAAAACGAACAAAGCATTGAAATGAATATTAACCTAGATATCCTTTACTAAAATATGAATTTAAGTTAAATTGTGTATGCTGAATCTATTTCTGCCAATAATTTAGCCATATAACCGCAGCAAATATACTTTTTGCATCCTATCCATTGACTTGTCATCCTATCTGCGGATAGGACGTCCTGTTCAGAAAAAAGACATGCTGGCTACTATTTACACATTATATTGTGTAACAATGATTGTTTATATAGAATTTTTCATGTTTTTATATGCATTTGTGGGTGCTGAGTCCAAATCTGGTCTTGGTTTGTGTGTATCATCAATGGTTTCAGAGATAATCCATTTTTCATATTTTACCAGTATAATGTTATGGGCGCAGCAATATCAGAATAATCAGGAATTGTTGAGAACAATCTGGATGTTTGTTGATAGTTTCTTGCTCTAGAAATTGCCCAAAACTTCCACTGTGCTATATAAAGAAGAGCGCAGTCTCTGAGAAGTCAGTAAGTGTGAGCATACAAAGAAAGCAGGTTGTTTGTCTGATGGTTACCAGTACTGAGGTACTGTTTCTGTGCTGATGATTTGAGTGTTATCGATCCTTTTTTATTGTGAACATTATTTCAGTATTGTGAATATATATATCTTTTTTCTGGAATCTGTAATCTGTTGCAGATTTAATAACTCTTCTCTCTATATCTGCAGGTTATGATTAATGTAGTACAGTTTGGTAAAGAGAGTGGCAACTAGAGCTTGTAAACACTCGCCAGATATATTCTGCTATGTTTGTATGTTTGTGGGTATTACATAGGCCCCAAGCAAGTATCACACAAGATTGTGAAAGGCACCAAGTTTTTGATCACATATTGGCTCTATTTTGGTATGCCTATGGGTGACCAAGATAAGCCCTGGGCACCCCATGTGATCTGTGGAAGCTGCCACTCCACACTTGAAGGGTGGCTGCAGGGAGTACACAAGGCAATGCCCTTTGCGGTACCCAGAATATAGAGAGAACCAAAGAGCCACCACGACGATTGCTACTACTGCATGGTAGATGTTTCTAAGCACAGGAAAGTTAAAGGAAGGCAGACTCTTCAGTATCCAAGCATAGCATCATCCATAGCTCCTGTACCACATGGCGAAGGTCTTCCAATACCACATCCACCAGAATAGGTATGTATCAATTACTTTACCTTCTGTATTTACAGACTGTGGGTCATTATGTGTCAATTTTTCTTAGTGCTGATGCTCTTCTACATATATAGCTTTGCCTATATTTTGTTTCTTTGCTTTGCAGGTTGAAAATGAGGATGCAGCTAGCTCATCTGAGATGTTGGCTGGTGAGGACAATCATGATGAAGAATATACAGTAACTTTCAGTACAAACCCTCACTTTCCAAATCAGAGGGAATTGGATGACTTAATTAGAGATTTGGGTCTGATGAAATCAGGGTCTGAGCTTCTGATCTCCAGACTCAAAGAGTGGAATTTGCTTGGAGAAGACTGCAAGAGCACTGTATACTGAAAGTGGCATGAAGAGTTTGCAAGGTTCTACGATGTCAATGGCTCTCTCTGTTATTGCAGCAAGGTTAATGGTCTATTCACAGCTATTGGGTTAACACACACACCCTCAGAGTGGTGCCTGTTTATTGACAGTTCAACTCTGAGTTTAAAAGCTGTTCTATTCCACAATGGGAGAAAATATCCATCTATACCAGTTGCACATTCTGTTCAAATGAAAGAGGACTATGAAAATGTCAAACTGCTCACTCAAATCAGGTATGAACAATATAAGTGGGATGTGTGTGTGGTGATTTCAAAATGATTGGTTTCCTGTTAGGTTTACAAGGAGGGTTTACTAAATATTCATGTTTTCTTTGCCTGTGGGATAGCAGGGCTTCAACTGAGCACTATAAAACAGTTCAGTGGCCTCCACATGAAGGACTGCAACCAGGAAAGTACAATGTACTCAGGGAACCTCTTGTGAAGCTTGACATAGTTCTGCTACCACCTCTCCATATTAAGTTGGGTCTAATTAAGCAGTTTGTAACTGCGTTAGATTTTGGAGGGGAAGTTTTCCAACAGATTTGGGTCATGTTCCCTAAACTCTGATGCCAAAGTCAAGGCTGGCATCTTTGTAGGACCACAAGTCAAGGCGGCGTTGAATTCAAAGAACCTTGAAGCCAAGATGACTCTGATCGAAAAAGAGACTTGGTGTGCTTTCTGTGATGTGGTTCGTGGGGTTTTAGGCAACCATAAAGCACCAAACTATAAGGAGTTAGTGTCAAACTTGATTAAGTGCTATGGCAAAATGGGGTGCTGTATGTCTTTAAAATTACACTATCTGCATTCACATCTAGACTTTTTTGTGATAACCTGGGCAATGTGAGTGAAGAACATGGCGAAAGATTCCATCAAGATATTCAAATGATGGAGAAAAGGTACCAGGGCCATTGGGATGCTTCCATGATGGGAGCATATGGTTGCTGATCAGAAAGGATAAGAATGTTCATACGTGGAAGTCGCGTTCTTCAGTGCATTTTTAAGGAAAACACACTGCATAACGAGGCTTGTTATTCTCTTATTGGTTCTCCTCATGATATATATTATATCCTTTGCACCATTTTGTAGGTACCCTTCACCACCATGGAGGACATGTGCAATACACAATTACAAACACAGTTAGGTAGACCAGCTGTGAGTGGATCCTCAGGTCTTTGTTGGTCTGAAGCATTATAACAGACAGACAGGAAATTCAGAGAAACATGAAAGTGATCAATTTGTGAGTAATAATGACTGATGATGCCAAATTTGAAGCACAAAATCAAATAGCAATAAAGAAACCAAAAATAAAAAGTCACAGGATGGGTACTAAGAACATTCAAGAGAAGGGACAGGGTGGTAATGATTCCCCTGCTGAAAACACTAATCATACCAAAACTTGAATACTGCTCAGTCTTGATGGCCCCATATAAAAAGGAAGAAACTAAGAAACTCAGAAACTCAGACATTTCATAGCAAAGATTGATGGCTGCAAAGAGCTCAACTACTGGGAAAGACTACGTAAACTAGATCTGTACTGAGTACTCCCTGGAAAGAAGGAGAAGAAGTACACCATTATCTACATACGGAAAATGATAAAAAAACTGGTACCAAATCTCAAACTAAACCCAATTACCATCCAAACAATGCTGGAAAATAGGAAAGGTAGAATGTGTAGTGTTCCCAAATTAAAGGCCTGACAAGGGACCTCTTCAACACTGAAGGAAAATAGTTTGGTTGTCAGGGGACCAAGACTTTTAACCAGCTTCCAAAGCACCTCAGAAATGTTACAGAAGTCAAAGTTGAAGTCTTCAAGAGAAGAATAGATGCCTGGCTCAGGATGGTAGCAGATGAGCCAGGTGTACCTGGCTATGTGTGGCAGAGAGTGCAAGAAAGCAACTCACTCCTCCACGAAGCCAGGCCTCGAGGTAGGGCCACCAGCTTGACCTTGGTATCAGAGAGACCAACACAGGAACATCAACAAGGTTAATGACTTTAAATTTAAAAACATTTAATATAGATAAACATAATACTTAGGATTGGCATGACCAACAAGGTCAACATTTACACGTGCAGTTTGCAAAAAAGTATGTAATAGTCATTACATTGTGCAACTGTAATAACTGTTATGATGATGATGTAACAACCATTATATACATTTTCTTTAAAAGTAAAGGAGGCAGAGGTAAAAACTCATTACCATCCTGCCGTGTCTTTGATAGCTTATTGATAATATATATTGGTGCGAGTCTGCTTGCTTTCTGCATTGTGCTTTCTAAAAAAAAAAAAGTAACATTCATTGCATAAGAGACCTGGTTTACTTCAATAAAGCCTGGAGAGAAAATGGTCAGCAAGTATAAACTTTTATTAAGTGAATACGCAGATAGTACTCCAATGTTACAACATACACATTTATCAGTGATCTGTGCATTCTGTAGAACAATACAACATTGTCAACTTTGCTATTTCTTGACTCTGAAAAACTAATGATTGACCCATGTTCACAGTTTTCTACATAACCTTTTTTCTGTAGATGATAGGATCAATATCTCTCTAGAATATTGAAATAGACATTTCCCCATAAAATAGTGTATTATAATTGTGGTTTTGGTGGAAAAAAAGTCTTTGGCTTGGAAGTTGACACCTCCATAGAATTGATTACAGCATTTTTTAATGTTGACTATTATTATGGCATTTCAAAATAGTTGATTAGGTTATGATTACGGTGTAATTATGCGATTATAATCAACCTCGTGTCTGGGTAGCGGCCACTTCAAAACATTGATATTAATCTCACCAAAAAGAAATGAAAATATTTGAAAATAAAACTAGTTAAGGAAAAAACCAAGAAACTTGGAATAATTGTGGAGTGTGCCAAACACACTTTCTAACATTAAAATGAGGGATGAAATACAAAAAATATATACAGGGTGTCCCATAAGTCCGGCATCATAGGAAAAATAATAAAAAAAGGCAAAAAACTTTTATTTACAGAACGTCTCAATATGTATTGTTCGTAGCCAATTCACAAAATTCCATCCGCTGGTTGGGATCATCTTCGCTTAATTTCTGTAGGATCTGAAGTTTATATGGGGGTAATTCTATTAGTGCAGTAGCTTAGACCCTGATTTTTGAAGTAAGTGGACATTCTGGACAAAAGCACCAAACTGGCTCAAATGTTGTTCAGGAACTTAGCTACAATTTTTCCCCGGAACCAAGACGCACAACCCTATCTTGGCTGCCATTTTGGAAATCCAAGATGGCTGCCAGCTAGAAATCAAACAAACTATTGTGAGGAGTAATTGTAAATAAATAGTCCCTAAACCTACATATTTCGATGCCAGGATTGCTATAAAATAATCAGAATTACCCTTAAATGTTTATTTAATGTAAAATATTTAATAATATAACTATATAATATGTGCTTTTCTGTTTTGCAGGTGATTTGTGAACATGGATTGGAGCAAATGCATGGTTTGTCAAGAGAGCAAAGGTGAGACTCTTAAATGTCCACTCAATGCTGTGAGTGGTAAAAAAAACTGAAGCATATGCAACATTTATGGAGAATGTCAACGCATTCAAGAATCTTGGAAGACTACCAGTTCCTCTTCTTTTCAATGAAGAGGTGACTGTTGAAGATCTGGTTCAGAATAAAGCTGTGTGGCACAAGTCATGCCATGTTAAATTTAGTAAAGAAAAGCTTGAAAGGGCTACAAAAAAGAGAGAGAGGGCGGATGAAGGTGAAACCAGTTCATCTACGGGGAAGTGGGTTCAGCGGCATCCTATGGACAAAGCAACTTGTGTGTTTTGTCAACAAACACATGGGCATCTTCATGAATTCAGTACATTTGGCGCTGATGTCAATTTACGAATGATGGCTACAGAACTCAGTGACACAGAACTAATGTCTAGAATAGGAGGTGGTGATCTCATGGCCATTGAAGCCAAGATCATCTGCAATGCTTGACATTTTATCGGAACCGTTACGATCACTTTTGAGACAAAAACAGAGCAAGGAAGAAGGCTATGAAGAAAACTTGATGAAAGCAAAGGCAATAGTTGAGGTTGACTCATTTCTTAAAGCCTCTCATCTTACAAGAACCAGACATGCTCACCAGGTAACAGCTTTGACATTGGCAAAGCTGCAGCATGAAGCCTTTATGAAAACTGTTGGTCCCTATGATGACAAGACAAAGGAAGAGTGGAAGAAGATGGTTCAGGTCAGTCCAACATTCCAATACTGGGAGACAATTCTTCAGATGGAGATAGACGGCCTCATATTCATACGATCACATCGTGCAGGAGACTTTCCATTGTATGTAGAAAGCTTGAAGAAAGTAGTTCCCTGGTCTTTGCTCTTGACCACCAGAATTACGCACGTTGGCTTCCACTCCACATCCGGGACATGAAGAATCTCCCTCAGCCAGTTATGAATGAGTTTTCACGAAATGGACACTGGGTAGTACACAAGACCAAGAAGAGATTCTCAGCCATGCCTTTAGACCAAGCGCATGAACAAAACAATGAGAAAGTCAAAGGTTCAGGAGGCGCGGTGGGTCTGACTGAGAATCCAGTGGCATTCAAGAAGTGGATGGTAGCAGGGCCAGAACAAGCCAGATTGATTACTGAATATGAAGATGAAAAACCTTCCAGAAACTGAAGACAACAACTCCACCACGAAGAAGGATATTACACAGAGAAGATTCAAGGATCATGTTTCTAATCTCGTTGAAGTCTTCCGTGATATGGGAAATCCATTTTGTGATAATGGGAATGAGTTACTGGCCTTAGACACAAGGAATGTCATGGATGAATCTGTGGTCCATACAGTGAGAACTATAAAGGATTTGGGTAAGGAGCAATATAGCCGATACTACAAAGAAGTTGTCACAGATTGTACAAGGTCAATTCATACACTGATCAAGAAGAACTCGCTTGCCCTCTTCAGATGTCCTCAGCCGAAATCTCAGGTACGGAATGTTGGGGGAATCCAACTACTGAAGAACGATGTTGCTCTATTCTCTCATCTGTATATTGTTATGCAACATCGGCATAGTGACATGGATGCAATCTTCCAACACGAGAATCACCCCTTTCCTTCTTCCCTATCTGATGGTGGGAAATTGCGGTTTGGGAAAAAGTCTGACCTACTGAAAATCATTACATTTGAAAACAAGGACAACCCTCCAGATCCTTTTGATGTGAAACTTCTTGATGGAGCTGCCATCGTCCATTTGCTGTCTACTGCAGGTGTTACCAACTTTGAAGAGTATGCAGATCGTGTATTCGTCCCTTATCTCATCAAACAGTTAGAAACTTGCCAGCGAATTGACATCGTCTGGGATACCTACACTGCAAGCACCTTAAAAGAGACTACCAGAGAAAAATGGGGAAAAGGAGTCAGAAGAAAGGTTGAAGGAAAAACCAAATTACCCCGAAATTGGCATGACTTCCTTCGAGACTCTAGAAACAAGCAAGAACTGTTCGCTTTCCTATCAGACAAGGTTGCTGCAATGGAAGTTCCTAACAACAAAGAAGTTATTACATCAGGACCTGAAGTCATCATCAATGGGTAGTGATGTGAGTCGTTTTTTATTGTCGTTTTTTTTGTTTTTTTTTGTCGTTTAAAACGAAGGTAGTCTGTTTTTTTTGTTTTTTTTTGTTTTTTATTATTTAAACTTATTCCATATTTTTTTCCTTTAATCTAATAAGTATATTAGTATTACCTATAATTTACTATACTATCATGCTTATACAGTTATACCTAGTATATATACTATATAGTCATCTTTTAGAAAAATTGAATCACGCAAAAAGTATATAATAGAAAGGAAAAACAAACCCTCATTTTTTATATGTATATATATTTTTTAACTAGAACATAAAACATTCTTCCTCGTTTCAAACAATATACATAATTGTGATTGGCAAGAGTACCAGTATATATATTCCAGATAGAAAAGGAAAATATTCACCTTTTTTTGAACCTTTTTGTTAACCTACATTTCCATGGAAGAATCATCACTAGATTGGGTAGAGCATATATGCTAGTTTCAATATCACAGGTACTGGTATAATATCCATAATACTGGTATAAAACAATAGATATAATTGTGATTGGCAAGAATACCAGTGTGTATGTATATATATATTTTTTTTTTTTTTTTTTAAGTTCAGGAAGAACCGATTCGCCTCTATTTAAAAGGGCATATCTCAGCGGAAAAACAAAGAAAAAGGGAGAGGAAAGACAGAGGAAAAAGAAAGGGTGGAGGGGACAGTCGAAGTGGAAAAAGACCAAGGACTGCAGGGTCGAGCCCCATCATCCTTGGGTGCTAGGGCCGGGAGGGCGCACGTGAAACCTCCAGGAACAAGCACGTACAAACGAGCACAAAGAGCACTCAAGAGCACGAGCTTCGAACCCCCTTGCGGGGATATATATATTATATATATATATATATATATATATATATTCCAAATAGAAAAATAAAAAAAATATAAATATTCATCTCTTTCTTTAACCTTTGTGTTAACCTAATGCTGTTTAACTTTCATTATCTGATTCTATTTCCATTGAAGAATCATTATCACTAGATTGATTAAAGCAAATAGTTTCAATATCACAGGTACTGGTATTTATTGCAGATTTGGATGTTGACGAAGCCAATGTAGCACCATGTTTTACTTCACTTTCTTGGAATTTTGCATTTTGGGATATAAATACTAGCTTTGCTGCTCTGTCTGTGCTTAATTGGTTTCTTTTGGCTGTATGGATATTACTGTATGTGCTAAATGATCTCGGAGGTAATGAAAGGGCGAAATAGAGGTGTATGAGTTTGTGTAGGTATATATGTGAGTATGCATACGTATGTATCTGGAATTCTGGATGTATGCATGTGTATGGGGTATACAATAGATATAAATATGTATATAAGTATTTATGTATATATTGGTATATATGTATATGGGTGTATGTGTATGTATATATATATATATATATGGATGGTCTCGTGGGGGGGGGGGAATATGTCATCGCGGGTCTAAAGGATAGTTAAGTGGGAGATTCAAAATCCGAGGCATGGATGGGAGAGTCCTGGGAAGGTTGGACAATGGGCAGTCAGCTCCCAGCCAGTGTTCTCGCAAGTTTAATGGATCTCAAGATACAAGACTTTCAGTGCAAGAAAGAGGCCAGTTTTTTCTGTAAATAGGCTGAAAAGGACATTCTATACTGGTACCATATGGCCTATTTTATTATTTATTTATTTATTTTTATAATATATATCATTGCAAAAGTATACCTTATAATTAAATTGGCAATATCTATATTAATTATTAAAAAAAACAAAAAAAAATGACAAAAATGACAAAAACAACAAAAACAACAAAAAAAACAACAAAAAACAAAAAAAAATGGTTTTTTTACATCACTATCAATGGGGCTGACCGCACAATGCCAAGATGCGACCATGAGGAGGCAGACACTAGACTGTTCATTCATCTTCAAGATGCAATAAAGGAAGGGCGCATTAACTGCATGATCAGAACTGTAGACATGGATGTTATTGTCATTCTAATAGGAAAATTCCATCACTTGACGTCCATAAGATCTGAAGTAAATATTTGGGTTGGTTTTGGCACTGGGAAAAACTTCACTTACCATCATATTAACACAATCTGTGCCTCTTTGGGTGAAGAGAGATGCACATCCCTACCACTGTTTCACTGCTTCACGGGATGTGATACATCATCCTTTTACGGAAGGGGCAAGAATACGGCATGGGCAGCATGGCACCATTACCCTGAGGTAACACAAGCATTCACATTCATGGCACGAAATCCATTTGCAGATGTTGATGCCGAAACTCCCCACTTCAAGCTTCTTGAACGGTACACAGTTGTCCTCTATGACAACACCAGTGACATTGAACGTCTAGATGAGGCAAGAAAGGTCATGTTCTGTCAGAAGGGAAAAGCTATGGAGACTATCCCACCAACTCAGGATGCTCTTCTCCAACACACCAGGAGGGTCACATACCAGGGAGGAATATGGTTGACCTGTGAGAGAAGTGAACAGAATCTTCCAACTCCTGAAGGATGGGGATGGACCTTTAGCGAAGAGTCCCAGTCATGGACACCAGTTTGGACCACAAGACCAGTAGCATCTAAAGCTTGCAGCGAATTGGTCAAATGCGGCTGCAAGAGCAAGAGTGGATGTGGCACCAGGTGTGCTTGCAAGAAGGCCAGGTGGAAGTGTACAGAACTGTGTAGCTGCAACTGTGCAGTTTAACATATAGCGTCGAGCGGGGTGAGTTGGGACAGTAGGCATTGCAATGCTAAATGCCACCAGATATTTCCATTTTATGGTGCCCATTTAATAGCCCTGCCCTTACTCTACAAATGTTGTTAATACAAGTTTTCTATAGAACCACGAATAATGCATGAAAATTGTGCAAATATGAAAGGGTAGCATTTTGACCTTTGTAGAATTTCATTTTTTAAAATGCACATATTTTGCCAATTTTCCTCTCCCACATTCAGTTATAGAGCTAAAGGTCTACTTTTTGGTGGGTGAAATCTTCAATTGTTATAGTTTCGTTGATTTTTCTTAAACATGGTTTTCTTGAACATGGTTTTTGTGTTAAAATATTCACGATTTTCACTGTATATGTTGTACGAAGTGTGATTTCTGCAGTAAACATACTTCTGATCAGCTTAAAAGTTGTTTTATTGATCTGATCATGCCAAAAAACATATAGTTTGATGCCAAACATGCCAAGGGAATTCTCTATTGAAACTTATATCAGAAATTCCATTTTGTCTATGGCGGCCATCTTGAAATCCAATATGGCGGCCAAGTAATGGTCTCTGAAGGTGGTTCCGGGGATATTTTTAATTGTTGGTCCAAAATATACAAGTAGGGAAAGTTTGGTACTTTTGTCCGGATTGTCCACTTCAACTTGTTTAGCTGCCCTACTATATGAGAAATAGACAAATGAAGTACACGGTCACCTCTTCAAAATTCATGAAACTTGGTGTGAGGGTTGGTTTAGGTCCAAATTACAAATTTCTGAATTTTTTTGAAAATTGGTCAAGTTGGTCAAATTTTATGGCTTGACCAAATTTTGGTCAAATGAAAAAACCAATAATTTTCAAACATAAATATCTCAGCGCCTAATTGTGGTAGTGTAGTAAGTCTTAAACGATAAAATATGTAAAATTAACTGTAGTTTCTAAATATGTATCATTTTTTTAGGGTAACAAATAAAATTATGATTTTTTTAGAAAGTTTTTTTTTTTTTTTTTTTTTTTTTGGCAGCGAAGTTATCATTTTTCGAAAAAAAGACCAGGACTAAAAAATGTTTATTTGATGTATGTACACCATAATAAGTAATAAAAAGTCAGCTTATCGACGATTATTATGAAAAAAAAATTACTAAAAAAAAAAATCCTCCAAATTTTTATAATTTTTTGCTTTCTTTCCAGATTTTCAGTATATACCTAATTTTCTAGTATACGTAAATTTACCTAACCCTTAAAATGCCTCAAAACACAAAATTTTGTTGCGATCCTATGAAAAAATACTCAAGAAGAATTTTCTATAACATCAAAAAAGTAAACTCTGCCATGGCAGCTGCAAGCTATGGAATTTTAGAAGAAAATCAATTACTATGCAGCAATTGCTATGTCACAATTAAAAAGAAGCCAATTGTATTAGAACATGTTCAACGTTCATCCAGAGAGCTGGAACCTGCGCCAATACCTGAGCCAGACATACTTAACGAATCTATAGAGCGAAGCAGTAGTGATTCCACGAATCCACCACCATTGGAAGAATTTGTCATTCAAGACGCAATTCAATAAAGATTTGCTCAGCAACAATATTTTACCTTTATTTGATGAAAGCCCTATTAAAACAGGTAATAAAACAATAGAGACTCCGTTCAGGACATTTGTTTCTTAATGCCAAATTCGTAGTTTTCTGTTTTTAAATATTAGCATCAGCACTTGAATACATATATACAAAATATTTGATATTTGATTATTTCACGCAACCTAAATTTATCAATTTGTTTTATAGCTGGATTGAAGCCGGGACAAAAACAGATAAAGGCTTCTACGAAGTTGTAGATGTAGAGCTTTCTTTGCAAAAACGTCTGAGTGAACCTATTACTTCTATCAAAGGTACTCAACAATTACATCGCTTCGTCCCAATTTCCAAGAATTCGTTGAAGGTTTATCCACTCTCTGAGTGCACAGTCAGTCGAAATAAGAGAGCTCATTAGAGTTTCTGCTTCGGTTCAAGAACATAATACTGTCTCTCAACGCGAAATTGAAACAGGCTCTTTTGTGGGTTGTATGTATGAAAATAAACTATGGCTTGGATTAGTCCAGTCCTTTGACTGTGAATATGATGATTTTCTGATAAAATTTCTCCATCCTTTGGGCGTATGTCGCTCATACATTTTTCCTGCACAAGATGATGTTTGTCACGTTCCAACAGAAAATATATTTGGGAGTATTGAAGCAAGTTTACGAGGAGGAACAAGAATACAATACATTTTTCCGCTTCAAGAATTAAATAACTTTTCAAAGATAAAATAAATTCTATCGAATATATACTATTTAAGATTGTCTATATAATATTTCTAAAATTTTTATCTAAGATTTGTGTATCTACTTAATAGTTATAAAAATCTTTTCAAATTCTTTTTTCTTATTATTATATTATTAGTGTCTAAAATTTGGATTCACTGGATGAGAATACTCTCTTAATTCATTCTCAAAGACTTGTGTACGTGTAGTATTAGGAAGAGTATTTTATACTCTGATAAGCGCTTTATAAATTAAACATTATTATTATCAATATATTCTGTCCCAAAATATAAGAGGTTATGTATGTACATTGTACATATATTTTAAAAGATTTTTTCTCCTTTGGTTTATCTACATGTATTTTTTATATGAATTGAAAATTGTCTTTTTTTGGACCAACAAGTCTATAATAAATCTTCGTTGTCTGAAAAAATTTTTATTACTTAATTTCAAACTCAGTTTTGAGCCTTATAATAAACTATATGCTGACTTCTTATTACTTATTATGGTGTACATACATCAAATAAACATTTTTTATTCTTGGTCTTTTTTCCAAAAAATCATAATTTTATTTTTGTTACCCTAAAAAAATGATACATATTTAGAAACTACAGTTAATTTTAGATATTTTATCATTTAAGACTTATTATGCTACCACAATTAGTAGCTGAGATATTTACGTTTGAAAATTGTTGGTTTTTTAATTTGGCCAAAATTTGGTCAAGCCATAAAATTTGACCAACTTGACCAATTTTCAAAAAAATTCAGATTTTTGTAATTTGGACCAAAACCAATTCTCACACCAAGTTTCATGAATTTTGGAGATGGTGGAGTGTACATTTGGCACTTTCATTTGTCTATTTGTCCTGGAATTACCCATGGATGCCATTTGTGAGCCTGAAGAATGCGATGAATGCTACTTTTTGACACTCCTGTCTCGGCGGACAATCGCCGAAGAGACTTATTGGGACTTCTGTTAAAATGAGCCAGGATAGCTGTCACTGTATCACCGTCAGTGGACCTCCTTGAAGGTCTACTGCGTGGTTTATCTTCTATGGATCCTGTTTCCTTAAACTTTGCAACAAGTCTGCTAACACAACTCTGTGTTATTGGCTCGCGGTCTGGATGCAGTCTGTTAAATTCAGCAGCGGCCTCTCTCTGACTGATTTCTTATGAGTAGAATTATCTGGATTCATTCTTCCTTGCTCACAGACATTATGGCCTGTAGAAAGAGAAAAATATGAATTATGGTTTGTAGAAATAGGAAAATGTGAATTTCTCCTGTGATGCTGGACTTATGGGACACCCTGTATTACATATTCTTGATTATATAATCTTGTTTTGTACAAATTTGATTTGTAACCTATTATTACTCTACATTAAAACATTTCCTAAAAGTTTTCATCTTCACCCAATATAATTCTTTATTAAAGTAACATTTTCATTAAATTTGGAGGTGTCCTTGAGCAGACTTATAATTAGTGATAGCTATATATAATTTTTTGTTTTTCTCACCCTTAGGTTGAGGAGATGCAACAACAAATAATTAAAGAAACTTTTCAACTCGTATCCAAAAGAGATGATAATGTCTGCAATTTCTTAGAAGGAGGAAGGTAAGGTCTTGAAGAGTGCGCAAATTTTTTTTTTATGAAGTAAGTCTACTTTAATGTTTTCTAGTATCAACCTGTTAACTGCGCGAGTTCCCTGTTATGAGTGGAGCCAAAAACATGGGCTACATAAAGAGATATCTTGGTTTAAAGTTTAAACCAGTGTTATATATGGGGCTGCGCAGAAATGGTCAGAAGTGAGAGCCTGTGATATTACAGGTTAATTACGGTAATCCCCTTATTTACGTGGTAGATGCATTCCTGAACCTACCGCGTAAACTGGGGGAATTATAACATAAAATTTAATGTGCTAAGTATGGCGTCCACCCCCCAAACCCCATAGGGCTTGGCGATAATCACCGCCATTTTTTGGAAAATGATAGTCATCATAGATAAGTTCTTAGAGTTTTTTATGTAAAATTTTATAATTTCCGACATTCAGCTGTGAAACTCGTGATAATGTTTTTCTGTTAATATCAAAGTGAAAACAACGCTGATTGTTGTACGCTATTATATTCTATGATTGAATGATGTGATTAGGGCTGCAAGTATATTAAATTTTGTATTGATTGACAAAAGAAGAAGAGAAAAGAATGACACTGGCTGGCACTTTCAAAGGTAAGGATTGTATTTTCATAATTCATATACTTTCAAAGGTAAGGAAAGGATTGTATCAAATGATAAACATGCGATGTAATTACGTTTCACAATGTTCCAGTCCACAGTTCCAGTTCTAACTGCTTACTACTGCTGCTGAGCATTGACTTCATAATTAGTGTTCAGGAACATCAACATCTCCACTGTTGTGGCCTTGAGGCTGCTCTTGATGTTTGAGATGATCAGCCCTGTCTTGCTGAACATCCTCTGGTGGCACTGATGTTGCTGTGATGGCCATTAGCTTCTTGCTGACTGCTGAGCAGCGGGTACTTGGGCTCCTCCTCCTTCCACCAGGAGAGTGGGCTGGCCCTGAGAAGCACCTTCTCGTCCTCCTTTTTGTAGGTGCTGATCTCAGCTGCGACACAGGGCATGATCTCCATCTCTGTGTCATCATCATCATCATCATCATCATCAGCACCACTGCTGCTGGACTCGACTGTCTGGTCCAGCATATCCTGCATCATTGCCATTAGGTGATGGGACTTAGGATGCTTAGCAGGTGGCTCTCCATTTCTGCCTTCATCAAAGGACATCACCCATGGGCTGGTGAAGGGGGAGAAAGTGGTAGGGGTGGTTGACTTGGCTCGATAGTCAGCCTTTGCCATCTTGATGATCAGACACTTCAAGTCATCAAACGCTGTGTCCACCAGAACTCTTGCGATGACCTTCCCTGTCTTGGACTCTGCACTCACAGGCTTACGCACTATGCAGAGGTTCACTAGCTCCCAGTCTTGCATGGTTCCGTGCCAAGTGAACCCTTGATATGCCTGCTTGTGCACAGGCCATGTGTCAGTAGTTACATGGTGATATTCTGTGTGTCTGATGATGGCCTTGATGTCTTTTCCACACTCAGTCATCTTGCATCTGGCTGCTGTAGTACTGGGTTGAGTGTATGGTGTATCGAGGGTCCATCACATTCAGAAGTCGCCCCACAGCAGGTATCTCAGGGAAACGCAGTGGTAGGTTGGCCTCGGCAATCACACGCTGTACAAGCATGTCTCGTTCCTTCTGGAGTGGTCCACCTGAAAAAGGTGAGTGTTAAAAAAGTAGAGTCAAAAATCAAAAAATATACTGTAATCATCACTTTTTAAACCTATTATGGAATGTGGTTCTAAGGTTTGTGTGAGTAAAAGGGAGAAAAAGCTACTGTGGGATTTAGTTAATGTCTGTTGTTTTGTTATTACCTTTCATGTATTTCTCCACCTTTGTTGTTGTTGCTGCTGCTGATGATGAACTGACATATTTCAAGACTGATGGTGAGACAGATTTCTTTTGCTTATCAAGCATTTCACAGTATTCCTTTTCATGGTGTTGACGCAAGTGACTGATAAGATTGTAGTATTGGCATCTTTGCAGCTAACTTCCTCTTTGCATGATTCAACAATGCAGACAGCTGCATGCTCCTTAGTTTTGTCAATAGTTTTGCCATCTTGGCTGTAAACATTGAAATATGTCCAAACTTCAATTTTGGTTTTAGGTTTTTTAATAAATTTTATAGAATCAGCATGATTATTGTTCATTCATTTCACCAACAAATCTACAGCAAGAATCCAAATTCTGAAAATAAGAGACAAGGGTGAGTATTGATATGTCATGTCATGCCGACCCAAGTAATATAGCATGGCCTGTTAACCATTACAAAGCAATAACATGAACAAATCATGCATGCAAGCATTGTCTGCAGCTAGCTGCTCCAACTGTATGCCTTACACTCTCACGTTATGTCACACAAACATAGCAGATACAGATGGACTCGTTCAATCATCAAATATCATCAGTATTGTGATTATTGTCATGGAAAATGGTGGTGATTATTGTTGATGATTTCCAAGCCCTAAAACCCCAAGACACCTGAAAGATTAAATAAAATACAATAATAATAATTATTTGCTAAAAAAAATGGTAATTAAATAACTTTCTTGTAAAAATTAGTAATAACCTCTAATAAATAAAAAAAAAATAACTCACTATTATGGTCTCTTGGAGCTGGCTTCTTAACCACCAGTGCCTTTTTATTTATTTATAAAAAAAATTTAATATTTTTTGGACCTTGTTAATCCAAAACTGCTTACAAATGCATAAATTTGGGGTTACTGCAAATATAATTTGAAGTTGCGATAGTGTATTGTGAATATTGTCCCTTTATGATGTCTGTGTTAGCAGAAACCTTAGGTGTGCGCAGATTACTGAAAATTTATAAGATTTTAATGTTCATGTTTGCTAAGTTCTCTTAAGAGTCAAACATTTTAACTTTGTACAATTTAGAACTCTCAACCAAATTCATTTACTCTTATATTAGTCTAAAATTGATTCTCTGGGGATCATGAAAAGTTTTTGTCTAAATCCTGAGGCAGTGATTCCCAAAGGGTGTGTCATAGCACACTAGTGTGTGCTGCAAACTTTGGGGAAATGTGCCAAAATAACGAATGAAGAAGGACAAATAATTATTTGCACAATTTTCATAAAAGCATAATTCTACTTAACCGAGGTTATCTAAACCAGTGGCCCGCAGACCTCCTTAGGGGTCTGTGAATTAGCTTCAGGGGTTTGCAGAAGACAAGGGGTATATTCTAATTCATACAAAATCAGAATATAAAAGTTATTTTCACCAAATATATGATGTTTTATGAAGATCTTTGCTAATGAAAACTTTAATTTTACAATAAACATGATATTTTTTATACCTATAATTTCTTTTATGTTGACAGTAATGTGGGGAGGGGAATTTAAAGTAAATTGTCTTTTTTTTTCTTATAAATTTCTAAACTTATACAGTTACATGAATTTCACAAAAAAAAATGTAAATTACATAAATAAACTGCAGTGAGCATAAATTGTTTTATTACCATTAAAATTTTACCTGTTGGTCAAGGTTCTGTGAATTTTTTTTTTTTTTTTTAAATAAAGGTTCCATGGCTTCAAGAAGTTTGAAAAACTCTGGCCTAGACAATACAAGATTATTAGTTACATGCACACATTACCATTAATCAGTAATAATAAACAAATAATTAGAGGTGTACTGGAACCAGTTTTTTGGCCAGAAACTGGAAGCTGGAATATCCAACCAACAAATTTTGGTTCTGGCCAGAAGCTGGAATATCCAGCTGCTGGAATCTTTTGTGTTAGCTTAGGCCCTAACTAGTAGGTCTGTGATTTTAAATAATGTTATGTATTATTAATTTCTAAATTGGTAAACTTTAACTGTATTTTCTGGCAATTTTTATTTTTGGCACTTAGATGGTTCTTGCATGGTGCCTCCTTATTAAGTAAGAGATTATTTCACTTGTTTTATCACTTATGTTCTCTCTTTACAGATATAAATATTAAATATATTTCATTTACATATATTCTTCATAAGGGTAAGTTATAGTCTATATTCTATGATAATAAATTTTAAAAAAATGCCAATTTCCGGAGAGTTTGGAAATATTTTAGGATTGATGATAAAGATAGCAGTAAAACTATTTGCACTCTGTCCTAAAGAGACTCTTGTATCAAGAGAACCTAGCAATAAAGGTAGCATATATTATAGTACAACCCGCTTTTTAAACCTACAAGATAAACTTCATAATGTTTATGATTTGGTACAAAAAGAGGAAATGAAGAAAGATGAACCAAATAAAAGACCCTCTGAAGAAGCTACGACTTCCTCTGCAACTACAGCAAAAAACTCAAAACAACCAACAATTTTTCAGGTGATAGAAAAAAGAAAATTTGGGATATAAATGACAAAAGAAGTATAGGAATTCATAGGAAAATACTGTAGTAGAAATGATTGCAGCTGATCAGCAGCTATTTTCTTTAGTTGAGGATAAGGGATTTAAAAGAATGATAGAGCATTTGGCTCCACAGTACAATGTACCTTCTGGAAGATATTTTAGTGAGTGGGTTATTCCAGACATATATACTAGAGTAAATAATAAAATACTTAATGAAATTAGCAATGCTGAATACGTATCTTTGACTGCAGACATATGGACATGTTTGTACAATAATGAAAGCTTTTTAAGCTTTTTGGGACATTGGGTGACTGAGGAATTCAATGTAGAAAGTGCAGCATTACAAATCAGCAGCTTTAGAGATAGCCATAAGCAGAAAATATATATATGTAAAAAAATTAAAGAAATGATAACAGAGTGGAATATTGGGAATAATAAGGTACATGCTATTATGACAGATTGCTGCAAATATTTGCAAAGGTGTTAGATTAGCAGGATTAAATAATGCATCTTGCTTTATACATATATTACAGTTGGTTATACATGATGCTTTATTTGCTCAAAGAGCAGTTGAAGATGCTATAGCAGTGAGCAAAAATATAGCTGGACACTTTCATCAATCAGCCTTAGCTACATCAAGATTGGCCAGCATTCAAAACACTTTAAGCATTCCAAACCACAAGCTAATTAAAGATATTGAGACTCGATTGAATTCAACGTGTGATATGCTAGCTCGCATACTAGAACAGAAATGAGCATTAACTCTATATGGTGCTGAAAATAACTTAAGACATGCCATCACCTAACCCAATGGGCACTGATTGAAAATGTAATAAATGTATTAGAACCATTTAAGGACCTCATTGAGATTAAGCTCTGAAGATGCATCAATATCAATTGTTATCCCAGCTATCAAAGCCCTAATAATGTACTTTGAGAAACCTTAGCTTAGATCTGGAGTAGAAACTATGAAGACAGAGTTACTCATCTCTATATCTGAGTGGTTTGGATCATTGTATGACAAAAATTTTTTTGCACTTGTTACTGTCATTAATCCACAATACAAACTGTTATCATTCAGCAACACTTATGACTGACAAATTAAGGATTTGGCTGAAAGAAGAAGAATTGCTCGTAAACAAAATGGAAGAAAGTAAAAATGAAACAACCTCAAGTGATGATTCTGAGATTGATGAATTTGGCAAAAATTCACCAGACACTAAGTCATTTTGGGATTGCTTTGAAAAGTGAGACTCAATCAGAAAGAAAAGCACAAACAAATTGAGGAAGAACCTGAATCCAAAATAACTGAAGGAAAGGAAAGTCACCAGAGAGCATTCCATCAATAACAGAATTCATAATGAAATTGAGTTATACCTTGACTCGCCTCAAATTGACAAGAACTCTAATTCTCTCACCTGGTGGAAAGAAAATAAAGGGATGCTTCCTTCTACAAATCTTGCCAAAGTAGCAAGAAAGTATTTATCAGCTCCACCTTCAAGCGTGTTCAGTGAGTAGATGCTTAGCCAAGCGGGTAACATTTACACACAATGACGGAATCGCCCATTACCAGAAATGGCTGATAAACTTCATTTTCTTAATGCTAATTTATTGAGGTATAATTTCAACTATTGAAGCAGTTTTCTTTTCTTGTAAACAGTAGTTAACCGTCTTGATTTTTTTCTTTCACTCTTTCTATGGTGTGTTTATAATTCAATATAAATCTAGTGTTTCTTTTGAGGAAAACATTAAGCAAGGAACTTTTTTCGTATATGGTAATTTAGCTAATGTATATAAAAAAAATCATGAAAAATGGCAATTTCAAGATAAAACTAGTTTTATATTTTTTTTTATCATAAAACAATATAAAAAAACTACCTAGCAAGGAAAATTTTGAATGTTTTATCATATATTCCATTTGCTATTTGATACATGCAAGTAGCCAAAGGAATGGCTAAGGATTTTGCATAAATATATCAAAATCTGTTTATAAATAATTCTAGTTTCCTTCTGTTTTTTTTATATATTCAATATTGTTAAAAACTGAATGATTCCAGATTGACTGGATATCAGACAGAGTTCCAGCTAGAACTGGAACTCTCAATAAATGGCTGGAATTCCAGCCAGCAGGAACTGGAATTCTGGTACACCTCTACAAATAATAATGAATCACAACTTCATAATTAATCACTGGTAAGAATAGATTAATCATTGAGTTACAAATAATGCAAAACAACCTACATCTGATTATCCTAATGACTAAAATGGCAGGATTAGGTTAAATGCAGCTGAAAGGTACTCAGGCTGGCTCTAAGCTGGAGCAGTAATCACAAACACTGGTGTCTAATACTGAGTTAAATATATTACACATGCAATACTTACAGTTGGCCCTGCTGTAATGCTTGGGATGCGTTCTGGAAAAACAGCGTGTTATGCAGTTCCATGCCTTGACAAACTTGTTTTTACATAGGAATAATGTTATGTCAGGAATGCATTTTTTCAAAA
This sequence comes from Bathynomus jamesi, assembly GCA_023014485.1. Classification (NCBI taxonomy): domain Eukaryota; kingdom Metazoa; phylum Arthropoda; class Malacostraca; order Isopoda; family Cirolanidae; genus Bathynomus; species Bathynomus jamesi. Next base: position 90,138 of record JAJOZX010011238.1, read on the forward strand.
TTATTGTTTTCTTAAAATTTAATTTATCAATTGCTCAAGATTATTAGTGTGTAATGTATGAAGAAACAAATATTACAGTAAAATATTCTATTTAAGAAAGTTACAAAAGAAAAAAAATACTACCAAGTTACAGTACAGTAAAAATACAGCCAAGTACAGTAAATCCACATTACACCTCACTTGAAGTTGACTGCTGTGTTTCCTCAGCATTTTCTTTGTCAGGGACATTTGGGTCACTAATGTCAGATTTCTTTTTAAAATATGCATTGTGTGTTAACTGCTATGCACAATTTTTTTTTCACAATAAATTTCTTTATAGCCTGCTAGAAGTTCATCCAATTTTCTGCTAAATGTGTGCTCCTTTCCATGTTTGGATCATTGTCAGAAAAAATCTTTGCTATGTGATCAGCCAAGGTAAAGGCTTCCGACAAATTTTTTGTTAACTCTCTAAGTTGCCTGAAATAGACGTAAAATTATAATCTTAGTGAGTGAAGGTTTTGAATTATCCACTGAATGTTATCTGGGAGCTTTCATAGTGTTGTGTTGTTTACATTTTTCATATTGTTCCATGCAAAATAGGTATACTAAAATTAAACTCTCAGTGAGTGAAGGTTTTGAACGTTAGACTGTGTGGTTAATCTGACAGTACTTAGCTAACTATAAGCCAATGAATGTCTTTGTGCTCTTAATATTTTTAATGGTTTTTGGGGGTTTTTGCATGTAATTTCAACTTTTCCATGTAATAACATTTTTATGGTTTTAAAATACTTAGTGTGTACATACAAATCCACATTGTGATAGTAGGTGTCATTAGCAGGGCCGACTATATTTACAATTCTAAATGAATACCAATCATTATCTAACAATTATTTTAATCATTAACAATACTCTGGGCAATTTTAATGTCTAATTAACTCTGATAAAGAACTATAATACTTTTAACAAATAAAATACCTTAATAGGCTTTCCAACTAATTTATTCTGGTATCTTCCAGAGCAATTACTGTCAAATACTTTATATAAGAAACTGGATAAAAGATCTACACACTCCAATCCTAAATATTTTTCTTTGTGGTGATTTTAACTTCCCATTCATGAAATATAAAAGGATAGGAAAAAATATATGTATACACCAGGACAACCTGGGGGCACATGGGAAGACCAGGAGCAGGTAAAAATGCTACTAGCTTTAGCTGATGAATTTGTTAACACAAGAAATAACAGAAAACACAGGAAAAAACAAATGCCTAGATTTGGTACCCATTCACAAACAACAGCAACCTAATTGATAATGTAGAAATATTCCAAACTATAATATCGGATCGCAACATTATTGAAATAATAACTGATATAAAAGCAACAGGGAAGGAAATAATAATAATGATTGGGGTTGTTTAACCTCCTTTGCAACATTTAAGGTCATATGATGGAGGGGACCTACAGCTTTACGTGGGATCTGAACCACAGGTTGCTACATAATCTGGATGTGGAGGACAGTCTCCCATCAAACTACTACCCAGACCCAATGTTGCTTAACTTTGCTGATCAATGGGAAGCGGTGTTATGACATTGGCTATGATGTACTGTAGCCCAGGAAAGGAAAGAACATGAACAACAGAAAGGAGCAAATTCTAAATTTTTAATTTTCACCACAAAGCTATAAACTGGGAAGATGTTGCATCCAGCATGGAAGTAATAGATTAGAAAACCATTTTCAAGGCCAAGCCAATGGAAGAGATTCTAATGACTTTAGACGAGAATATGCTGGAAATTGTGGAAAGACGTGTCCTAAAAATACAACAAAGAGGAAAGAGAAACAGGTTCGAGAGACAAAAGAGGTCATTGTTCCAAAAGAGAAAAAGAGTGACTGCAAAATTAAGTAACTGTAAAGATGACATCAGAAAAATATTAAATGATAAACTGCAGAGTATAAGTTGTCATAGAGGAACTAATTGAGAAGCATACAGAAAAAGATGAAGACACTATAGAAACAATAAAGGTTAACTCAAAGTACTTCTATAGTTTTGCAAAAAGGAAGTCTAAAAACAATGTGACTATAGGACCTTTGAAAAATGAGGACAGTGCTTTATCTGATGATCTAACAAGAGCTCGGTAAAAATCATCTTTCAGTATCCCAAAAACTGACAAACTGATATGTGACAGAAATGTGTTCTTTGAAGAAGAACTACAAGGGGAAAGTATAATGGACTTTGACTTTATGATAGATGATATTACACAAGCTATAGGGAAACTAAAAGCACACACAGTGGCAGGACTGGATAAATGGAATGCCACACTACTGATCAAAAACTGCAAGAATGCAATTGCTGAGCCCCTATATTGGATATGGAGACGATCACTAGACATGGGACAAATACTGGGCATCCTGAAGAGCACGAACATAGTCCCAATATATAAAGAAGATCGATCTGAGGCCAAAAACTATAGGCCAGTGTTGCTTACATTTCATCTCACTAAAATATTTGAAAGAATAGTTTGACAGAAAATCTATGAGTTTTTGGGAACTCGGGGAAAAAAATTAAATGATAACCAACATGGATTTTGGTCAGGTAGATCATGCCCATCACAAAATGGAACACTACAACAACATATTGATCCACTGGAAAGTAATGAAAACTATGATTTAATATACATAGATTTTCCAAAAGCATTTGACAAATTGAAATATATGGGAATAACAGGAAAAGTAGGGAAATGGATAGATAATTTCTAGGGATGTACCGATGTTTTGGTATCAGTGATATTGGTAGATTTTTAATGGTATCAGCTGATTTTTCAAAAATTATGAATAAATGACTATTAGAAGATGAAATTTCCAATATTTTGTAGTTTTATCACTTCACACAACTCGTTATTTTTTCATCATACCCTAGGGGCCTAGGTCCTAAGAAATGTAGCACATAAGTTTTACCCAATTTTCTTTTCAAACAGCCAATCAAACAAGAAATAGATATAAAGCCTAGAAAACCAAAAAACTATCTTGTAGTCATCGCTCAATATTAATCCAGCTAGCTGGTTAAAAACTCATTTACTAAGCCCAATATAGGCCTGCAGTCCAATGGTATAACAAACAAAACTATGACATCTAATGCAGTGTTGCTATCTTTAATGAAAAGGATTAATTGCTTTTGTTGTCAAATTTTCAACACAGAAAATAAATTATGAATGTTACAAAATTATGACAAACTAAAACCCAAGCTGGATATTGGTATTGGTTATTGGCTAAAAAGCAATATCGGTACATCACATAAATGAGGACATTACCAGAGACAGCACAGTAACATCTTTTGTTGATGACACAAAGATCAGTAGAAAAAGAAACCCAGAAGATATAGGATCTCTACAAACAAACATGAACAGAATCTATAAGCGGATGGATGACAACAATATGAAGTTTAACACAGAAATTTCAGCTGTTACAGTATGAAAAAAGAGAAGACTTAAAATCCATGGAATATTATACCCAAATGGACAGGAAATTCAGAGAAATTCTAAAGCAAAAGATTTAGGGGCTGTAATGACTGATGATGCGAAATTTGAAACACAAAATAAGATAGCAGTAAACAGAGCAAAGAGAATAACTAGGCAGATACTGAGAATCTTTAAATGAAGGGATAGTAATATAATGATTGGAATACTGTTTGGTCCTAACATGCCCAATTGCCCATATATAAAATATGACTAATGACAGCTAGAAGAGATTCAGAAAAGCTTCACAGCCAAGATCAATGGGCGCAAAGAACTAAATTACTATGAAAGGTTACGCAAACTAAACCTTTATTCACTGGAAAGGAGAAGAGAGAGATACACCACATTTACATTTGGAAAATAATGGAGAAACTAGTCCCTAATCTTACTCTGAACTCTGTAACTCCCCAAACAACAGTGGAAAGTAGAAAGGAAGACTGTGTCATGTTCCCAAATTGAAGGCAAGACAGGGAACATCCTTAACCCTGAAAGAAAATAGTTTTGTTGAGAGAGGACCAAAACTGTTTAATCAGCTGCCCAAAGACCTAAGGAACACGAGTGGTGTGTGTGGTGGACATCTTCAAAAGAAGATTAGATACCTATTACCTGGCTCAGAACAATCCCCAATGAACCAAGCATGTACCTGGCTATGTGAGGTGGAGAGTACAAGAAACCAACTCACTACTTCACCAGGCCTACTCGAGAGGAGGGTTGACAAGCTTGACCTTCGTTAAATGAGGAATCATCACATGGAACATTTGAAGGGTTTAACTTGAATTCTGTGAGGAGAGAGAAAAACTTGAGAATTCTTCTAAAGATTAAACAATATTGGCCTAACAAAACTTTTGAAAACCCAGCAATGATTAATTCACTGCCAGATTGATTAAAATGAATGAACAGGAAAACTTAACAAATTACTGGTAGGGACACTGAGAAAAAAATACAAGGAATTGACCCACAACAAATACAAATGGGACCAAAGGACAAATGGGCCATTAATGAAGGGAACTGGGGAACCCAGTCCAAGCCTATTGCTTCAATGTGAGGTTTCGTAAAAACTTCACAACCCCTACAGTATGACAAGATCAAAGATTTACAGATTTTTTTTCTTTGCAGAAACTACGGTAACAGGGTCAATTTATCTTGACATGCTTCAGCAGCTTCATTCAGATGGTATTCTTGACACTTGTCTTTTAACAAGATGAAGCACCATGTCACTATGCAAATATCATTTGGGTGTACCTTGATGAGCTCTTTCCAAATTGCTGGATTGGATGTGGTGGAAACAGGCCCTGGGCAGCATGATCTCTGGATTTAACACCATTAGACTTCTTTGCATGGAGCCTTATAAAGTCTGAGGTTTACCAAACAAGAGTTACAGACCTGCAGGATCTGCGAACCCACATTGTCACAGCAGTCACTAAAGTAACCCCAGATATGCTTGAGAATGTGTTCTGTAATGCAGTGGACAGATTTGAGATTGCAGACACACTGATGGTGCTTACTGCTTTGTTGAATCTTACACCTAAGCTTACACCTAAGCTTGCTAAATAAATATACATCTAATTATGTTACTACATTTTTATCCTAAAATAATAATATTTCAGTAAATTAGTGACTTTTGAACCACCCTGTATATATATATATATATATATATATATATATATATATATATATATATATATATATATATATATATATATATATATATATATATATCTATATCCCCCTCCCCGTGGGTGGTCTTTCTGGGGTGGATCGCCCGCGGGCTCCTGCCCTTGTGGCGAGGGGGGTCAGCCGCGGCTGGGGCCCTGCCGGGTCCCCTGCCCAGTTGCGAAGTGGACTTTTAGCATACCCTGCTATCCTACAGCCCCCTCTTTCCTGTCTTCCCCTCTTTACCCTCTTCCTTGCCCCCTCTGGTTTTTCTGCTTTCTCTGTTCACTTCGCGCGCCCCGTGGGCTGCCGGGGCTGGTCGCTGGGGGTCTCGCCCCCATGGCCGGGGCCGGACTAAGTTGGCTGGTAGGGTGCCCAGGCCTGGGACCCTGGGGGGCCTTGGTCTTTGCTGCCGGCGGGGGAGAACTCTCGACGCTGCAAGGGCCCCTTTTGAAATGGGGGTACCTACATGGGACGAGGCACCCATCCCCCGCCGGCATGCGCTTGGTCCCCTTGGGCCCCGGGTAATCGGTTCCCCGCGGCCCCGGGCGCGAAACAACAATAACAATTTTCTATGGAAACACTTACAAATCTAATGGACCTCGTTGACGATCCAGCTTGTGCATCTGACCTCCCTCTGACTACCTCTTTGGACCGTGGGTCTGGTAAGGGCAGTCGGCAGCCCTCGCCCACCCCGTCTGCTCTTCTTGCCGACACCTCCTCTCCCTCTCTTCCCCAGGCTCGTGGCGCCGCTGCCCGACCCCCGCCAGTAGCGGATGGACCTGCAGTGGACCCCCCGACCCCTGGATCCCCCCATATTCCACATCCCGATAGGGACCCACCTGCTTTTTCGCCCTCAGGTGGGAGGCCCGCGGCCCCGGTCGCCTCCCACTCCGGTCGGGCCTCATCGCCCCCGGCCCCCTCGGCCCCTGGGGGACGTGGGACCCGACGTCGCCGTCCGCCTTTCTCGTCTTCTCGCCCCCTCGAAGTTCCAGTGGTGTTTGGCCAGATGGCTTCACTCGGCCTTAGGACGATGGACAAGTTCCTCGTCCTCCGCCCCTCCTCCTCCAAGCCCCTCCCAACTAACCACGAACGCCTCTTTCGAGCGATCCATGGGAAGACGGGGACGGCGCGTTTTGACCTTCGGCCTCAGAGGGATGGCTCCATTTTGATAAGGTCGCGTTCCTCTGCCGAAACCTCCTCTCTGCTCGCTATCCCCGATGTCCTGGGCTGCGGGATCACGGTGACTCCCCACCCCCGCCTCAATCAGTGCCAGGGCACAATTTACGCTGCTCGTCTTCTACCCATCCCGGTGGAAGACCTCCAGATTGACCTCACCTCCCAGGGTGTTGTGAGGGTGTACTGCTTTCCCGACAGATTGCGGTCCCCAACCGCCCCTTCTCGCCTGCTCCTCACTTTCGACTCACTGGTGCCCCCCGTTTCGGTATTCTGGGGCTTTGGTGAGAGACGAGCGTGCGAATTCTCAGTACAACCATACGTGCCAGATCCTACGCGCTGTTTTCAGTGTAATAGGTTTGGCCACGTGAGCAGCTCCTGCCGTCAGCCGGCCCCGTTGTGTGTCCGCTGCGGCGGCCCTCCCCACCCCTTGCCCTGTACTGCTCCGCCTTCCTGCACCAACTGCCTGCACCAACTGCCATGGACCACACCCTGCTTCATCCCGCTCTTGCCCGTCCTTCCTCTTTGAAAGGGAGGTTCGGGCCCTCTGTTCATCAGAGTTTCTCAGCGCTCGGGAGGCGCGGGAGCGGTTGCGTGGCTGCGAGGCCCGGCGTGGTGCCTCGTACGCCGAGGCTCTCCATTCCCGGACCCCGTCCTCACCGGCGGTTCCCAACACGCCTCCACCCACCGTGTCCGCTACTCCCAGTCCATCCTCTGCCGCCCAGCGGACTCCTACCGCGGCTCCCCGTACTACCAGCGCGTCCCCACGTGCTCCCTCCGCGAACGCCGATGCTTCATCGGCAACCCCCCCTGCCCCTTCTACGCCCTCTCCACCGGCGCCTTCGGCCATCCCCATTCCGGATCGTGACCCGCCGTCACCCATGCGGGCCGCACGACGAAGGGGTAGGGGCCGCAAGCGCCGCGCCAGTGGTGACCCCGAAAGGTTCGAAGCCATAAGCCTCGCATCACCTTCCTCTCCCAAACACAAACGCCCCCTTCGCCCTACCGCCCCGGTGTCCTCACCGTCCCCACTGCGCAACCGTTATGCACGCTCCCCCCTGGGGTCCCCGACGGCCCTCGTGGTGGGGGCTGAGATACACCCCTCTCCGGCCCGGTCGATGGACCCACTGGAGGGGGAACTCGCCAGCCTGGTCGGCGTGGGTGGGACGTGCACGCCCCCGCGCTTGACCCGCCCCATCTCTCTCCTCGACCTGCCAATGCCTCTGGGTGAGGTATTATTTTCCACTCCCCCTCGTAGTCCTGCCTCCCCCGCACCTCCGGTGAAGGGAGGGGCATTCTGGATACCTCTCACATCCCCTTCTCTGCATCGCTCTCCCCCGGACGTCCGGGAGACTCCTCTTCTGGAGGACTTGCCGGCGTCTGGTTCCACATCGCCCCCTCGTCGGGGTGACCCTCGCCTTCGCCCTCGTTCGGCGTCCCTCGCTGAACTCCGGGGCTTTCCGATTCCCTCTAATCTCGGGCCGCCCGATCAGCCCACCCACCCCATAACCATCCTTTACGCTGACCTTCCTACCCCTCCCTATACCTCGCTCCTGCAGTGGAACATCCGCGGGCTCCTGGTAGGCCTCGAGAGTCTCTCCTCTCTCCTGGCCTCCAGGTGTCCGGCGTGTTTCTGCCTTCAGGAGATGATTCTGGGATCCCGTTCCCTCCCTCGAGTGTCCGGTTACTGCGGGCTCCCTTCCCCGCCTCTCGATGGGGCGGGGAGTGGGGGCGCCGCGGTCTTCATGCACCGCTCCATCCCTTTCCGCCCCCCCGCTCCGTACAGTCCTGCAAGCTGTGGCTGTGCGCCTTTCCTTAGGGCGCCAGCTCACGGTCTGCTCTCTTTACCTCTCCCCTAACGTACGCCCTCCACCCGATTCTCTCCGTGACCTAATTCTTCAGCTTCCCCGCCCTTTTCTGATTCTCGGGGACTTCAACAGTCGGGCCCCGGCCTGGGGGGACGTTTGCTCCACCTTTCTCTCCGGGACCCTTCTCTCCCTTATGGACGAGCTCGAGTTCACCTTTCTGAACGATGGCTCCCCAACCTGCCTTCACTCGGCCCATGACAGTTTCACCTGTATCGACCTTTCCATGGTTTCCCTCGAAATCGTGACGGAGTTCACCTGGGAGGTCCTGCCGGATTCTTCCGGCAGTGACCATTTCCCAGTGTGTCTTACCCCGACCCGTCTCCTCCCCCCCACCTCTGTCCGCCCACGCTGGCTGTTCGCCCGAGCAGACTGGGCCTCATACGCGAGGGGCACGGCGATCTCGCCATCAATTCCTGCCTTTCCCTCCGTCAATGAGGCCCTCGCCTTCCTCGAGAGTAAGATCCTCTCGGCTGCCGCCAGTTGCATCCCCCGTACCTCTGGCTCCCCCAGGCCGCGAAGCGTCCCATGGTGGACCCCAGAGTGCTTCCATGCCGTTCAGGAGCGGCGCCGTGCCGGCCGCCGCTTCTACCGGACCCGCCAGCTGGAGCACAAGATAGAGTTTCAGCGCCTGAAGGCAGTGGCCCGTCGGGTCCTGAAACTGGCCCGGCGTACCTCCTGGCGGAGTTACGTGTCCGGGATCTCCTCCTCGACTGCCCCCTCGACTGTTTGGCGCAAGGTGCGTAGCTTTGAGGGGACCCGTGTCCCCCCTCGACCCCCGGTGCTTCGGGTCGGGGACGACGAGTTCGTGTCCGATCCGGAGGCCGTCGCGAACGCACTCGCGGCGCACTTTGCAGCCATCTCCACTCCCGATTCCCCCCACTCCCGATTCCCCCCACTCCCGCCGCGACCCACCGGAATTTCCACCTCATAGGGATGACCCCTATAATCACCTCTTTCACATGACAGAGCTTCGGGAGGCCCTCCGCCCCCGGCCCCGATAATATCCCCTATGACTTGTTACGGCATCTCCACCCCTCTGCTCTCAGCTTTCTACTGGACCTCTATAACCGGATTTGGTTGGAGGGTTCATTTCCGGACCGATGACGTGAGTCCATCGTCGTCCCCATCCCGAAGCCCGATAAAGACCCCTCACTCCCGTCGAACTATCGCCCCATTTCCCTAACATGCTGTGCCTGCAAGGTGATGGAGGCGATGGTCGCCTCGCGGCTGTCTTTTACCTTGGAGGCGAGTGACCAGTACCCTGCTACCCAGGCTGGTTTCCGGCGCTTCCGGTCTACCACCGACCCCCTCCTTCTCGTTAGCCATGACGTGCAGGAGGCTTTCTCCCAGCGTCAATTTGTACTCACCGTCTTTTTCGACCTCCAGAAGGCCTACGATACTACCCGGCGGAGCGCGGTCTTCGACTGCTTACGGTCCCTGGGTTTCGTAGGCTTTCTCCCTTCCTTTATTTCTAACTTCTTGTCCGCCCGTTCTTTTCGCGTCCGCATCGGTTCTGCCCTCTCTGACCGCTTTCCGTTGGAGGAGGGTGTCCCTCAGGGTAGTGTCCTTAGCGTCTTGTGTTTCTCACTCGTGATGAACACAGTCGCTACGGTCCTGCCAACATCCGTTCGTAGCTCCCTCTATGCTGATGACCTGGCTATCTATTGCTCTGGCCGCCTCCCGTCTTTGGCTGAACGTCGGCTCCAGCTAGCCATCAACGCGGTGGTTCGCTGGGCGTCCTCGGTTGGCTATGCTTTCTCACCCTCTAAGTCTTCCAGTATGCTTTTCCGTCCTCGGCGCCTCCGTCTGTCGCATACCTTCGCCCTTACCCTTGCCGGCACTCCTCTTCCCCTCGTCCCATCCGTTAGATTCCTGGGTATGACCCTCGACGGATTTTTCGGTTGGGTTCCACACCTTAGGCGGTTGCGGCAAACATCTCGCCGCACCCTCTCCCTTTTGGGTCATCTGTCCCACACGACCTGGGGGGCGGACAGGCGTACTCTGCTGCGCCTGTACACCTCCCTGGTGCAATCCCGTGTCAACTACGGCTGTGTGGTCTACAGCTCCGCCTCCTCTCCGGCACTCCGTATGCTGGATCCTCTTCTCCACCGTGGCCTTCGCCTGGCGTCGGGTGCCTTCCGCTCGTCCCCTGTCGCTAGTCTTCAGGTGGACTGTGGACACCCCCCCCTGCCCCTTCGCCGGGGCCTTCTCATGGCGAAGTGTTACCTCCGCATCTGCCGCCTTCCGATGTCCCTACTCTTCTCCGCGATCTCCCAGGCGCTACCCCGGCCTGACACGTGGCATTTCGCTGCCTCTCTGGCCGAGATTTTCTCGTCCCTGGGGATCCCCCCACCCTCTATTCTGCCGTTCTCCTTCGATCTGTCGCCCCCCTGGCGGACCACCCCTATCTGCCGTTGCCAGGCGCTCCGTGGCCTGCGTAAGGAGTCTCTTCCTGCCGTCCTCCGGTCTTCTTTTCTGGCCCATCTTCCCGTCCATTCGGACGACGTTCCCGTCTACACCGACGGCTCGCGCTCCCCTGCAGGTGTCGCGGCCGCCGTCTTCTCTCCGTCATTGTCACCTACCTCCCGGGGTATCCCCCTGCCGGTTCAGGCCTCCATCTTTTCCGCGGAGCTCTTTGCCCTTCTGGAAGCCCTCCGTCTGGTATCGGGTTGTTCGTGGTCCTCCTGTACCATTTTTTCGGACTCGCTGAGCGCCCTTCAGGCGCTCGAGCGCTATGATTCCCCGGACCCCCTCGTACGCCTTATTCAACAGGAGTACCATGTCCTGCACACCGTTCACCGGATCCGAGTCACCTTCTGCTGGGTTCCCACCCATGTTGGTGTTTCCGGTAATGAGGCGGCGGACCGCATAGCCTGGTCCACCGCCTCGCTGCCTCCCCTCCCCCGCCCGCTCCCCTTCTCAGACTATGTGCAGGTCTTTCGTTCCTTTTACGACCGCATGTGGCAACAGTCCTGGGACGATGCCACCGGAAATAAACTCTGGTCCATCCGCCCCCGTCTGTCATATTGGGTGTCCTCTTTCCACCGCTCCAGACACAAAGAGGTCGTCCTTGCGCGGCTTCGCATTGGCCATACGTGCCTCACGCACGGCTATCTTATGTTCCGGCAGGAGGCTCCTCGTTGCGCCTCCTGCCAGTCGCCCCTCACCGTCTCTCACATCCTTGTGGAATGCCCCACCCTGTCGTCAGTACGTCGTCGCGCCTTCCCGTTCCTTTCTGATTTCCCCCTCCCCGAACGTTTATGCCTTATGCTCGCTGAGAGCCCTCTCTTCTCGCTTGACCATCTTTTCCTCTTCCTCTCCCAATCTCGCATCCTATCTGAGCTTTAGGTGACTTCTCACCTGTAGTCCGCTGTTCTCCCTTTTCTAGTGCCTTTTCTCCATCTCCGTTTCTCTTTCTCGTATTCCGCCTCGCCATGATATCCGCTACCATATAGCGGGAAGTGGCAGTAAACGCCCCAATACCCAAAAAAAATATATATATCCCCGCAACGGGGTTCTAAGCTCGTGCTCTTGAGTGCTCTTTGTGCTCGTTTGTACGTGCTTGTTCCCGGAGGTTTCACGTGCGCCCTCCTGGCCCTAGCACCCAAGGATGATGGGGCTCGACCCTGCAGTCCTTGTCATCCTTGGTCTTTTTCCACTTCGACTGTCCCCTCCACCCTTTCTTTTTCCTCTGTCTTTCCTCTCACTTTTTCTTTGTTTTTCCGCCGAGATATGCCCTTTTAAATAGAGGCGAATCGGTTCTTCCCGAACTTAAAAAAAAAAAATATATATATATAAAAAGAACGACACTTGTGTAGAAGAGCATTCCCCACAAGATGAGGAGGAGAATGAACAAGTGAAAAATGAGGTACCACCCGGGAATTGAACCTGGGATCATTCAATTGCCAGTTAGATATGCTATCCACTACACCCACGCTTCTCAAACTAGGGGTCGCGTAAATATTATTAGGGGTTGCAGAAACATTTGAAAATATTATTTTTTTCATAAATATACAGTGTTAGTACCTATTGCTTTTATGACATTGAGTGAAGGGTCGCGAAAAAATTTGTCTGATCCAAAGGGTCGCAAGTGAAAAAAGTTTGAGAAGCCCTGCACTACACCATGGACCTCGATCAATCAGAAGTCGTAATTCTCCTCCATATGAGCAGAAACCAATGCCCTGATGGGGCACCTTTGCATGCCATACATATATACATTTTAACTGCAAACAACACACAGTATAATTAATGTAAAGAACGACGCTTGTGTAGAAGAGCATTCCGCACAAGATGAGGAGGGAGAACAAACAATGTAGGAGAATTATGACTTCTGATTGATTGAGGTCCATGGTGTAGTGCAGGGGTTCCCAAATTGTGTTCCATGGAACACTTCTCACGGTATACAAGTGTTCCGCGGAACACCAATTTGGGAACCCCTGGTGTAGTGGATAGCATATCTGACTGGCAATCGGATGATCCCGGGTGGTACCTCATTTTTCATTTGTTCATTCTCCCTCCTCACCTTGTGTGGAACACACTTCTACACAAGCGTCGTTCTTTACATTAATTATACTGTGTGTGTTGTTTGCAGTTAAAATGTATATATGTATGGCATGCGAAGGTGCCCCATCAGGGCATTGGTTTCTGCTCGTATGTACAAGAATTACGACTTCTGATTGATTGAGGTCCATGGTGTAGTGGGTAGCGTATCTGACCGGCAATTGGATGATCCTGGGTTCGATTCCTGGGTGGTACCTCATTTTTCATTTGTTCGTTCTCCCTCCTCATCTTGTGCGGAATGCTCTTCTACACAAGCATCGTTCTTTACATTATACTGTGTTTTGTTTGCAGTTAAAAAAAAATATATATACACAGGGTGTCCGAGAATTATCTGTACAATTTTTGGCTGTTATTAAAAGTCAACCATGAAGTGTAGAAATTCCAGTGTTGTCCCATTTTACAGAGAATCTCATTAAGTTTTTTCTGATACCAAGTTTTGACAAGTTTTTTAGAAATTCCAGTGTGTCCGAACATTATCTGTACAATTTCATCTTTTAATAAAATTCTTGATAACACACGTAAAATTCTTAAACAAGATTATTTAGAATCTGTATTTTCAAAAGTTCCTTTTATTAAAGTAACGTTATTACAAACATTCGATATGTGCACCATTAGTGATTCGCAAAACATCCAATCGATACTCCAAATGTTGCCATGTACGCTGCAGCATATCCACATCAATTCGCTCAATAGCAGCTGTGATTCTTGCTTTTAAATCATCAATGTCTGTCACCAGCATACATTTCTAAAAAACTTGTCAAAACGTGGTATCAGAAAAAATTTAATGAGATTTTCTGTAAAATGGGACAACACTGGAATTTCTACACTTCATGGTTGACTTTTAATAACAGACAAAAATTGTACAGATAATTCTCAGACACCCTGTATATATATGATTGAACTCAGAATGGTTCCCTGAGACCTTTTTTGTTACACCACAGACTGCATGGAATAAGGAACTCTTCTTGAAAAATAAAATCTACTATACAGGTATATCCCAGTTTTTGCAAGTTATATGTTCCTCAGACTCATTATAAATAGTGAAATTGCGAATAACAAATCATTTTTTCCCATATAAATACATGTTTTGTCAGGGGATACATTCCACTGGCCATTTTTCAGAAGGTAAGATGTTTGGATACATTCCCATATGATACGTAAAAGCAAGTATAAAACAAATACAGACCTTTATTAGCATAGTAAGTTATGAATAACATCAATAAAAGAATAAACATACATGTACTGTACTTTTATTTCCTCAAACCACCCCTGACTCACACTGGAAGTTTCACCACCACTGCTCTCACCTTCACAAATGACTTCCTTCACATCTTTCCACAAAGACAGTGTCTTTTCTTGAATAATGGCCTGCAATACAGACATGCTGTGCTGCATTTGGTAGCAGGTGGAATTGTAAATTATTTTTTCCCTTATCTGGCATTGTGAATAGTGGAATTTGGTGTAAAAAAATATATTACCTATAAGGGAAGCTATGAATATGGTATCGAAGCTATGAATAATGGGGTATACCTGTAGTTTGAATAAGTAATGGTAAATGACAAATATTATAGTTTTTCTTTTTCATGATGTTAGCCTGATGTGGGCAACAGGTCACTCGCAAAGAGGCCCCAAACTATAGCTTCCTTCACCAGCTATCTACCAAGCAGATAGGATCCAGCTTTGAGACAGGATCTAGGGTTTAGAACCCTAGATCCTGTCCCAAAGTTGGATCCTATCTGCTTGGAAGATAGCGGGTGAGTAAAGTTATATTTTGGGACCTCTTTGCGAGTGACCTGTTCCCCACATCAGGCTAACTTCATGAAAAGGAAAAAACTATAGTGTCTGTCATTTACCATTATTTATTCAGACTATAGTGGATTTAATTTTCCCAGAGGAGTTCCTTATTCCATGTATGGTCTGTGTGTAATATATATATTTACATATACAATGGAAACCCACAAGAAAAAAGAAAAAATTATTCCAAGGTCTTTCGTGTATTCAGCAATACAGCTCCCTGATGAGGTGTATAGCTGAATACATGAAAGCCCTTGAAATAAATTTTTCTTTTTCTCTGTGGGTTTGCACCATTCATTCATTTCATGTGTTTAAGTATGAAATTCATCCCATATATAAATATGAAGTTCAACACTGAGAAATTTCAACTGTTACGGTACGGAAAAAGGGAGGACCTAAAATCCATGGAATACTATACCCCAAATAGACAGTAAATTCAGAGAAATTCTAAAGCAAAAGATTTAGGAGTTGTAATGACTGATGATGCAAAATTTGAAGTGCAAAATAAGATAGTAGTAAATGGAATAAAGAGAATAACTGGGCAGATACTGGGAACCTTTAAATGAAGGGATAAGAATATAATGATTCCTCTACTGAAAACAATGATCATACCCAAATTGGAATACTGCTCGGTCCTAACATGCCCATGTAAAAAAGAAGACATAGACAACTAGAAAGGATTCAGAGAAGCTTCACAGCCAAGATCAATGGGTGCAAAGAACTAAATTACTGGGAAAGGTTACACGAATTAAACCTATATTCACTGGAAAGGAGGAGAGAAAAATACACCATTATTTACACTTGGAAAATAATGGAGAAACTAGACCCTAATCTTACTCTGAACCCTGTAACTCCAAACAACAGTGGAAAGTAGAAAAGGAAGACTGTGTTGTTTCCAAATTAAAGTCGAAATATAATTAAAATGTTAATTAATTTTCTAGTATCTGGCTGGATACTGAAGAAGTGGCTGGATCGGCTGGATACTGGATTGTGATCTGGTATATATCTGGTGCATCCCTACAAGAAACCAACTCGCTTCTTCACCAGGCCAACTTGAGAGGAGGGGTGACAAGCTTGACCTTTGTGAAATGAGGAATCATCGCATGGAACATTTGAAAGGTTAAAAGGTATATACAGGTGACCCTCTGTATACATGGTTTCAGCTATACACTGTTTTGGTATTGCTCTCCACTAGTGATGTAGCGGATGTCATTTTTTTCACATCCGCGGATGCGGATGAGGATGTTTGATTTCAACATCTGCAGATGTGGATGCGGATACGGATGTCTACATTTTTGTTATTTTTTAGGATATATTCGAGATTTGTTGTGTTTAACGTATATAATAAGTTATTATATAGAGAGAGCTGTAGCTATAATGTAGTATAATTGATTAATTGTACAATAATTGCTGTACTTTTCTCTGAACATGTAAAATAATATCAAGCATCTAACTAATATAGAAATCAATTAGTGAATTCATCTGCAAATAAATTCGTTATATTTTGTTGAGTTTCAGCCACAATTAGAAACCATAATTGTGTTACCAGGATGCGGAACGTGAACCCAACTCAAATGCACCCCACCGACCTCTTTCCCCAACCTCCACCCTTATAGAAAGAGATCTTTAATTAGCTTGATAACTATTTATATTAAGTTTAAAGTTTTATTAGGCATATTTATAAATGAGTAATTAAAATAAAGTAAACTAAGATGTTCATCGTTTAATGTTCAAACATAAATATAGGAAGGTTATGCTTAAGGAACATTAATTTTTCTGCCTTTTCTGCTGCCAGTCTGTTTCTCTTTTCATCATATATTAATCCAGCACTGCTAAATAATCTCTCGCTTGGTACGTTTGTTGGAGGACAGGCTAAATGTTTCCTTGCAAGTTTACTCAAGTATGGATAGATATTCTGCGTATTTTTCCACCAACTAATAGGATTGTCACATGCAGCCAGGCGTTTTTCTTGGTGATAGCTCTCGATCATTTTTACTAAATCTTTTGACATCGCGTAGGTCTCTCATTGCTGCTTGACTCAAGAAACTGAGAGACAGATTCTGTGATAGATTTGCTTGTTGAAGGTGTTGGTTCTGTCACTGAAACTTTTATTCTTTTGGTGGGTGGCGAAGCGACAGATTCAAGAGATTGAAGCTCTTCAACTGCTTGCCAAGTGATGATTTAACTCATTCTAATGTACTAGGTGAAAATAACTTAGCTTTGTAACATGGATCAAGTAGTTGCAAGAGAGTAACTTCATACAAGAACAGCCTCTCGTCTTGTCGCTTGCATCACTTTTGCACACAATGAACTAGTTCTATTAATACAGGGTGTACATAAAGTCAGGATCTATTTTTGTGAAGCACTTGGAAATTATATGGAATTCAATCATAAAATGATAAAGTGGTAACATTTATTAAATAATTAAGAGTAGGATTCGACGTGACGGCCATCAGTATCCCTGCACAGCTCAAATCGTTCTGCAGCACTTCTAAACACATTCTGGAGCATTTGCGGGGTTATGTTATCTGCAGCAGTTCGTATACATGTACGTAAGTTTTCAAGACTCGTAATCTTCGTCTGATAGACGTGCGATTTGATAAAGCCCCATGCAAAGAAATCTAAAGGGGTTAAATCTGGTGATCTCGCTGGCCAAGGTCTGTTGCTTCCGTGTCCAATCCAGCGATTTGGAAAACGTCCATTTAGATAATCCTGAACAATTTTGGCATAGTGACAAGGAGCACCATCATGTTGATAGACGACGGTACTAACAATCCTATCCCCGTCGTCTATCAACATGATGGTGCTCCTTGTCACTATGCCAGAATTGTTCAGGATTATCTAAATGGACGTTTTCCAAATCGCTGGATCGGATGCGGAAGCAACAGACCTTGGCCAGTGAGATCACCAGATTTAACCCCTTTAGATTTCTTTGCATGGGGCTTTATCAAATCGCACGTCTATCAGACGAAGATTACGAGTCTTGAAAACTTACGAACACGTATACGAACTGCTGCAGATAACATAACCCCGCAAATGCTCCAGAATGTGTTTAGAAATGCTGCGGAACGATTCGAGCTGTGCAGGGATACCGATGGGCGTCACGTCGAATCCTACTCTTAATTATTTAATAAATGTTAGCACTTTATCATTTTATGATTGAATTCCATATAATTTCCAAGTGCTTCACAAAAATAGATCCTGACTTTATGTACACCCTGTATAGTAGAATTTGATAATTTCCGCTTATTAATGACATTTTATCTCAATGGTCCACATCCGCACCACATCCGCAGTCCAAAGTGCGGATGTTATGCGGATGTGGATGTGACCTACATCACTACAGTCTCCACCCCCTGTATACATGGGAGGAGATCTCATCCATACACAGTTTCCCGAGCCAACACAGCTGTGTGTGGTGGCCTGTCACTCTACCCCTCCTCTACCCCTCCACCGCTCACTCAGTCAGTAGTTCACCAGTTACCAGTGTTGCCAATCTACAATACAATTGCCCTAACCTATCCCCCAATATTGAATCTAATTGTGGCGAGGATTCTATTACCAATTTTGCAAATTTACAAATTATACATCACATAAAGGATGTTATCCAATATTTTAATTAATCATTATGTTAAATATATGCTAGGGTGCCACTTATTTGGGGTGTTTTTCATTTTTTGGGAATTTCTATCAGGGGGGCATTTCTGGTGTCATTCCGTCTAAAAACATTGTGTGTAAAATATTTTTGAAATAAAATAATAATTAGAACTGCCTCAACGAGGTCAAAGTTTATACTTTTTGTCGAAAAGTACTCATGGCGTTCTGTTATCATGTCAGTTTTGTTTCGATAGCTGCTGTAGTTTCTGAGTTGAAAAATGATAACAGACGGACGGTCAGAGTCGTTGGTTTAGTCTTCCGCACTGGTGTACAGAAGACTAAAATGAGGTATTATACAGGGTGTAACACGAGTTTATCCAAATATTGATACAGGCGAAAGAACATGTTATTCTAAGTAGAAAATGCGTTGGGACGAGTTTTGCCAACACTAACAGTGTTTCATTCTCTTTTTCAGTGAGTTCTGAAACGACGTGATGGCTTCGGCAACAAGATCTAAAACAGCAGTCTATCTCCTGGGGACCGTGGACCACAGCATCACAGGAAGCATGCTGCCTACGGGAAAGCAGGCGCTTCAGTACTTTTTCCACCTTCACCTTGACATCAAGAAGCCGATCAAGGAAGCAGCCGCTGAGACAGTGACCGCAGTCAAGGAATTCTGGGAGCGGTCCCGTATTCCTACGCAGAAAGACCAACGCGCAAGGGACAAGGTTCTCCTGAATGTACGAGAAGTGGCGGGCTCTGAACAAGAACTCGAAACGGCGCACTGTGACCCAAATCAGGAACGAGGCCGAGTTCCTCTCATCCCTTGACCGCCTCTTCGACATCGCACACGAACAGGCGATGTCGATGATCACAATCGAAGAGGACAGGGAGTTCCTGACGGGACAAAGGGCCGAGGTGCGGCGCGGCCGCATCTCCTCCACATGTGACATGACGCTGCACACTGAGGAGGAGCGTGCGAGGAGACAGGAAGCGGAAAGGAGCCGCCGGCAAGATGATGAAAGGGCGAACAGAGAGAGCCGAGAAGAACTCGTCGAACTGGCATCGAGCTCCAGCTCAGGTGCAAGCAGCCCGACTCGGTCACCGACACGGCGTCGTCGCCGAGAAGAAGAGGAAGAGCTCTCTCTCCCGGGCCCGTCCAATTCGAATGCAGAAGCATCTACGACCCTTTACCACCCAAGCGATTCCGCGCGTCGAAAAAGATGATCACCCCAGATCTCTCTGCAGCGATGGATCGGACGAAACTTACCGACCGAGAAGGTGTTTTTTTGCTGTCGGCGGCTGCGAGGAGCTTGGGCCACGACCCTGAGGAGCTGGTCTTGAACCGCGAATCCTCCCGCCGCGACCGAGCAAAGTTCCGTGCTATGGCAGCAGCGGAAATGAAGGCAGCCTTCCATCCTACTGTGCCGCTGACTGTTCACTGGGACGGGAAAATCGTACCAGCGGCTGACGGAGGCCCTGCTGAAGATCGCCTTCCAGTTCTGGTGTCTGGGGAGAATGTCGACAAGCTTCTGGCTGTGCCCAGCCTCCCCAACGGCACCGGCCGCGCCATGGCGGAAGCCGTCCTCTCTGCCCTCGAGGATTGGGACATCAAGGGACGGATCTGTGCCCTCTCTTTTGACACCACCGCCTCAAACACAGGACTCTCAGGAGGAGCTTGCTATATCATTGAGCAGAAACTCGAGAAGACAGTGCTTCATTTGGCTTGCCGCCACCACATCCACGAACTGGTGTGCGAGAAGGCATTCACGGCGTGCCTCGGTCCCTCTACTGGTCCTGACATCCTCCTGTTCAAACGATTCGCCGCTCAGTGGGACTTCATCGATCAAACCAAAGCGAAGCCCTTCGAGGATGGAACCATGCCGCAGCACCTGAAGGACGCCCGCGACGACCTGCTGATCGAATTCAGCCGCCTCCTCGACGGTCAACATCCACGTGATGACTACAGGGAACTTCTGGAGCTCTCTGTAATTGTGCTGGGCGGTCCGAACAAGCAGGGTGCCCGGTTCGCTCGTCCCGGCGCCTTCCATCGCGCGCGCTGGATGGCAAAAGTCATCTATGCCATCAAACTGTTCCTGTTCCGGGAACAGTTTCAGATGTCGTCAGGCGAAGCGGCTGGAATCCGGCGATTCACCATCTTCGCCGTGTCCATCTACGTGACGGCCTGGTACAAAGCGCCGCTCCCGGCAATGGCCCCAGCCGCGGACCTCGCGCTGCTCAAGGCCCTCGTCTATTATCCGGACTCAGCGGTGGCCAAGGCGACGGCGACAGTCTTCGCCAGGCACCTATGGTACTTGAGCGAGCGCCTCGTCACCCTGGCCATCTTCGACGAGGGTATCGACTTGGCGACAAAGCGGGAGATGATTAAAGCGATGGAAGAAGAGGAAGGATCGGAGGATCCCCCGCGGCGTATCAATGTGGACCTGTCCACCGCCTCAATCGCCAACAATACATTGGCCAAGTTCACAACGACTACATCAAAGGAGTTCTTCAAGGTTCTGGACATCAGCACCGCCTTCCTGCTCAAGGATCCGGAGGAGTGGCGGACGGACCCAGCCTTCATCGCCGCATCCCGCCGAGTCCAGGCCCTTCAAGTTGTCAATGACTTCGTGGAGCGCAGGGTGGCGTTGATGCAGTCTTTCAACCTGGCCCTTACCAAGAGTGAAGACCAAAGGCAGTTCCTCTTACAAGTGGTCGAGAAGCACCGCTGTGACTTCCCAACCGCCCGCAAGTCCACCGTGACCTCTGCAAAGTAGGCAACAATGAGAGGGAGATGGGCGCCCATGATACCCCCCCCCCCCCTTGAGGGGCTAATACTCGAGTTGAGGGGGACTAGAGTTGAAAGTATGAAGTCCAGTTATATG